>APFE030522021.1:113109-151907 GCA_000404065.3 Pinus taeda | reverse complement strand
AGTTTGCGACATATGCGCGTTTAGGGATGCCCGTCTGAAGTGAGAATTTATAATCCACAAGAGAAGAAGCTGGACCCAAGGACCATTAGTGGGTATTTCATTGGATATGTTGAAAGGTCTAAAGGTTATAGATTTTACTGTCCATCTCACAACACTAGGATTGTGGAATCAAGAAATGCAAAGTTTCTTGAAAATGACTTGATCAGTGGGAGCGATCAAACCAGAAACATAGTTTCTGAGAAGGATCATTTAGAATCTCAACCTTCCACTTCAAGTGATAGATTGATTATTGTTCATAGCACCCCTCAAGTACAAAATGGTGTTGAACAACCAATTGTTGAAGTTCCACAAGCTGTTGACGATATTCCAGTAGATCAAGGAATTCAAGAGTTGCCAAGAACTATTGAACAACAAGTTGAACCACATACTTCTCTGGAAGATGATGGTACAACATTAAGAAGATCTACTAGACCAAAGAGATCAGCAATTCCTAGTGATTATGTTGTGTATCTACAAGAATCTGACTACAACATTGGAGCCGAAAATGATCCTGAGTCATTTTCACAAGCCATGAGTTGCAAAGAATCAGAATTATGGTACGATGCCATGAAGGAAGAGATGAATTCCATAAAGAGTAACGAAGTCTGGGATCTTGTTGAGTTGCCTAATGGTGCAAAAGCCATTGGATGTAAATGGGTCTTTAAGACAAAGAAGGACTCATTGGGCAACATTGAGAGATACAAGGCAAGACTTGTTGCTAAGGGATTCACTCAGAAAGAAGGAATCGACTACACAGAGTCTTTTTCTCCTGTATCTAAGAAAGATTCCTTGAGTGTTTTTATGGCATTAGTAGCCCATTTTGACTTGGAGTTGCAACAAATGGATGTGAAAACGACTTTTCTTAATGGAGATCTAGAGGAGGAGGCTTACATGAAACAACCTGAAGGATTCCCCTCTAGTGATGGTGAGCAATTGGTTTGCAAGCTCAAGAAGTCATTATATGGTTTAAAACAATCATCCCGCCAATGGTATTTGAAATTCCATAATGTAATTTCTTCTTTCGGTTTTGTAGAAAACATTATGGATCAATGTATATACCTGAAAGTTAGTGGGAGTAAAATTTGTTTTCTTTTTTTATATGTAGATGACATTTTGCTAGCAACCAATGATAAGGGTTTGCTACATGAAGTGAAACAATTCCTCTCTAAAAATTTTGATATCAAGGATATGGGTGAGGCATATTATGTCATTGGCATTAAGATCCATAGAGACAGATTTCGAGGCATCTTGGGTCTGTCACAGGAAACTTATATTAATAAAATTTTAGAGAGATTTCAGGTGAAGGATTGTTCACCAAGTGTAGCTCCCATTGTGAAGGGTGATAGGTTCAATCTGAACCAATGCCCGAAGAACGACTTTGAAAGGGAACAAATGAAGAACATTCCATATGCTTCTGCTATCGGAAGCCTAATGTATGCTCAAGTCTGCATAAGACCTGACATTGCATTTGTTGTGGGAATGTTGGGACGATATCAGAGTGATCCAGGTTTAGACCACTGGAGAGCTGCAAAGAAAGTAATGAGGTACCTTCAAGGAACCAAAGACTACATGCTTATGTATAGATGGACAAACAACTTGGAATTAATTGGCTACTCAGATTCTGACTTTGTTGGATGTGTTGATTCATGCAAATCAACATCAGGTTACATTTTTATGATGGCTGGTGGAACTGTATCATGGAGGAGTGCCAAGCAAACCTTGATTGCCACTTCCACTATGGAAGCCGAGTTCGTCTCCTGTTTTGAGGCTACTTTACATGGTGTGTTGCTTAAGATTTTCATTTCAGGGCTTAGAATTATCGATTCTATCTCTAAGCCATTGAGAATATATTGTGATAATTCAGCTGTTGTTTTTATGGCTAAAAACAACAAAAGTGGGAGTCGAAATAAACACATCGACATTAAGTATTTAGCTATAAGGGAACGTGTTAAAGAAAAGAAAGTGGTCATTGAGCACGTCAGCACTGAATTGATGATCGCTGATCCTTTGACTAAGGGCATGCCACCATTTAAATTCAAGGATCATGTAATGAATATGGGACTTGGTTCCATTATGTAGTTTCTCATTGTATGGACAATGTTTTTTAATGAAATTCTTAATTATTGTGACGTTTTTTCTCATATTTATTTGCAGCTTAAGTTGATTTGAGAAAATTCATTTAAGAAGGACAAAGAATAAACATAAGGTTTATTCATTAAGAAATTGTTGCCACATAAATTATAATAAGAATAAATACATAGTAATACATGGAAGATAATACTCGTCATTAGAGGACTTATCACATGTATCTATTACGTAATACAGATTATCAATGGGTTTTTAAGTTGGGACATTAAGTTTGGAAGTATGGACCAAGTGGGAGAATGTTAAGCTCCATTAATCTTTTTACCAACTGTTGTCTACAACTATGGACTGCTGCCTACAATTATGGAAGCCAACTGCAGTCTTTCCTTAATTTCTAGAAACCAAATGCAGTAATTTCCTTAAACTAAGGAAATCAACTCCAGTTAATTAGTTTTCTTGTTGGGAGCTTCTGAAGTGGTCCATTACTCCATCTGGAGTTCTCTACCTTGATCTGTGGAACACCTGACACATAGCCATCAGAAACTTGATGGAAGTTTGGCTATAAATTTATCTGTTTGGTCCCCAAGCTTGTGTCTCATCCCCTTCAGTTTTTACAACATCAAATTGAGAGAGCAGAGCTTGGAAGTGCTTTCCATATTATCAGTGTTCTTTTGTTTTCTGTTTGCCTGAGGTTGTTATGTCTCCTATGCATACTGTGGCCAGATTTTAGAGTTCCCTTCTCTCATTTTCATGGTGCCATGAGCCTATGAATTACAGTGATCCCGCTAGTGCTTGTACGTTTGCGTAGACAAATAATGTGCTTCTAAAAGCTGACAACACCATCGTTTCAACAAGCTGTTGTTCGTAAGGTTGAGGAGTGTGTCCACTCCTAGAAGCATGAAGGATTAATTTTGAGGCCGAGAGGAAACTAAGGCTCGGGCTCTTTTCAGTAATTTAACCAAATTTCAAAACATTTGGAAAGGAAAGCTACTATTGTTTTTTATCAAGTCAAAGGGACTGCTATTCTTGAGGCATCAGATCGTGTTTAACTTCAATGGCTGGAGGTATTCTTCTTGGGTATCCAGTTTTATGATTCTTTACCATAATTAATTTTAATGCCGCACATACAGAATTACTGTTCATAGCTATCATGCATGACCATTAAATGTTGAGGTAGCAGCTTCATTCTAATAATGCTCTATCGTCAAAAAGGATACAGTAAAGAATCATTGTTCCGCATTGTTATAGTAGAATCTTAAACAATTGCTGCTATGATATAGATAATTGCTGCCATTATTTACACGAGTTGCACCGGTAACAAAGGATTATCGATCTGACGTGTGTCGATATGTCGGGTGTGTGGTGAAGTGTAGGAGGTCGTGTAGATCGCTGAGGTGAAAATATTCTCCTCCTGTGTGCAGCGGAGGTCGAGCCGGCAGTGCAACAAAGGTCAAGCCGACAGTGCAGTCGGAGGTCGACCGGTGACAGTTTGCCCAATGTTGGAGATGTGGCATTCGTTTGGAGTTGGAGGGCCTATAAGAATCGGTTTGGAAGAAATTCAAGAGGCTCACTCCATATATTGGGATCCTGCCCCATCGTGTACAGATTACTAATCGTTTGGGTGTGTTTCATTACGAAGAAGCTTTGGATTTGGCAAGGGGCGTCTGCTATGTTGGATAGAAGAGGAGCTGATGGGTGCAACCTCAAAACCTCCTTCAATACTACGTACCTCTGTGCATGGTAGGAAGGCCGAAGTCATCGAGCAGTTGACATTGAAGGCACAACGAATTTCCCAGAGGTCTGAGTGATGTATCGGCTTCTTGTGGAAGAAGGTGATATTGCCCAAAAATGGATGATATTCCCTAAAAATTGGCAAATTTTAATGTTAAATTAATTTAATTTTTTTATAGAATATTCACCTATATTTTATATTTATCAATTTTAAAATTGAAATAGTCACTTACAATACTATATATAGGAAAAATATTAAATCCTTAAAAAATCGCTTAAGTCATTCTCAAATGTTGCTACATTGAAACATTCCATGAACCATCTCTGATAAGAACTTTTGGAATATCCTAGAATTCGACCAACAACAGTGAAGACAATTCTTTGACCTTGACACTATTTGTTGGATTCTAGGATATTCCGAGAAATATAAGTTCAACATTATTGATAAGATGTATTATGCAAATTCCCTAGCGATTCTTTTCAATATTGGTCTCCCTCTCCCTCTCCATATCTTACCTTTCTCTACCTCTCACACTCATCTCCCCCTCTCTCTCTCTCTCTTCATTCCTCCCCTCCCCTATCCTTAAGTTTATCTTCATTTCTCCCTTGTCACTCTCCCTATCTCTCTATGTTTTTGTTCTTCCCTCCCATATATATCTAAAGTTAATATATATCATGATATATTAATATATATATAAATATAAAAATTTTAATATTTAATATTAATCCAAAGTTATTAAATTTAATAATATTAATATGAATATTATAATATATTAATATGAATATTGGATTTAATAATAATAATAATCTTTTAATACTAATATTAGGGTTAATAATGTTTTTTTGCATGGTATCAATAAAAATTTGGCCCATGGTATTTGACCCATAGGGTTCACCTAAATAAAACCTCTTTTTTTAGTGTTAGCAAGTATAAAGAGGTTTATGGAGTAAATATAAAAAGAGCTTTTATTTATTTACCATACCTTTGGTTTATTTATATTTTTATTTATTTATCGTGTCTCTTTTATTTAACATGGTATTTGGCCCATAGGCTTGGTATATTATTTCTAATCTTATTTGATATATTTTTATTTATTTATCATACCTCTTTATACCTTTTTTATATTTATTTATTTACCATGCCTCTTTTATAAATATGGTATTTGGCCCATGGTATTATTAATGAATTGTCTCACGGTATTTGGCCCATGGTATTATTAATTATTTGTCCCATGGTATTTGGCCAATGCTATTATTAATTATTTTTCCCATGGTATTTGGCCCATAAGCTTCACCTAAATAAAACATATTTTTTTGAGTTTTCTTTAAATATAAAGAGGTTTGTGGAATAAATATAAAATGAGGTTTTATTTATTTGCCATACCTCTAGTTTATTTATAGTTTTATTTATTTACCATACCTCTGGAGTAAATATAAAAAAGGTTTTATTTAATTACCATACCTCTAGTTTGTTTATATTTTTATTTATTTACCATTCACATTTTTTGAGTGTTCATAAAACTCATTATATTTCAATTATATGTGTTTATACATATTAAAATTAGATTGGTTTTTAAATAGGGTTGACATTAGATTAGAAATGCTAAAATGTTAAATGTTAAGGATTACGTTTACATGTTTAAGTTTTAATGTTAAATCATTATTTATTATAATATTAATAATTAATTTGTGTTTTAATAAATTATTAAATTGTTTTATAAGTAATGTATTTTATAAATTAATATGGGAAAGAAAATTGTGAGTAGTTAGGTTAACAATAAATAAGGACACCCATTAAATAAGGTATAAGTGATGGATTTCAGTTGTCGGAAGTAGGTGTGGTTAGTGTAATTCATCAATTTAAGTTGGTGGTGAGTGTAACTCATCAATTTAAGTTGTCCGAAAGAGGTAGCTACAATTTTATAATAAATTTTATTAGATAAATAATAATCTTATTATAGCTTCTTCTTTTTTTAATGCAATTTCAAATAAGATTAACTTTTCTTAAAAATCAAGTGAGATATCTGGGAGAGACAATTGTGTTAGCTAGGACAACATAGTTGAAAACTCAAAACCGATATAGTAGAGAGACAATTGTGTTATCTAGGACAACATAGTTGAAAACTCAAAACCAATATAGTGGAGAGACAATTGTGTTATCTAGGACAACATAGTTGAAAACTCAAAACCAATATAGTGAAGTGAACGCATCTTAAAAAGTACATGAAAACAATCGTGTTATCATGATCAACATAGTTGAAAAAAATCAATATAGTGAAGTGAATGCAATTTCAAATAAGATTAACTTTTCTTAAAAATCAAGCAAGATATATGCTAGAGACAATTGTGTTATCTAGGACAACATAGTTGAAAACTTGAAACCAATATAGTGAAGTGAACGCATCTTAAAAAGTACATTCAAGCGAGATATCTGCTAGAGACAATTGTGTTATCTAGGACAACATAGTTGAAAACTTGAAACCAATATAGTGAATTGAAACCAATATAGTGAAGTGAACGCATCTTAAAAAGTACATGAAAACAATCGTGTTATCATGATCAACATAGTTGAAAACTGAAAATCAATATAGTGAAGTGAACGCATTGTAAAAAATACATGAAAACATTATTGGTCTTGATCAATATAATCAAGTGAATACGTTGTAAATCTCTAAATACCTTAAATCGGTATATAGTTAAAAACTCAAAACTAATATATATTCAAGAGAAAGCATTGTAAATCTCTAAATACGTATTGAAGTGAACGCCTTGTAATTCTCTAAATACGTGAAATCATTATTGATCTCGATCAATATAGTTAAAAACTCAAAACCAATATATTAAAGAAAACGCATTATAAATCTCTAAATATGAAATCATTAATTGATCTAGATTAATATAGTTAAAAACTCAAAACTAATATATTCAAGTGAATGTGTTGTAAATCTCTAAATATCTGAAATAATTATTGATTTCAAAACCAATATATTCAATCTCTAAATACGTGAAATAATTATTGATCTCGATCAATATAGTTAAAAACTCAAAACCAATAGATTCAATATCTAAATACGTGAAATAATTATTGATCTTTATCAATATAGTTGAAAACTCAAAACCAATATATTGAAGTGAACACATTTTAAATTTCTAATACATTAACCATCAATTTAGTTAAAAACTCAAAACCAATATATTGCAGTGAAATACCTGCTCAACTAAAACCATTGTAAATCTCTAGATACATAAAAACATTATTGATATCTATCAACGTAATTGAAAACTCAAAACTAATATATTCATATAAACACCCATAAATTTCTAAATACTAATATATTCAGATAAACACCAATAAATCTCTAAATACGTGAAGACATTATCGATCTCCAAGTATCCTTAAACTATTTTTTCGCAAACAACAAAAACCAAATTTAAAAAGATTTTGTTTAACCGCTAGGCTACATGGAACGCGGCTCACATTCACATTTATAAATCCCTGCAAGGCTTACCAATCCAATCTAAAAGTGCAGACGGTTTGTTGCAAAATTCCTGCTTTAGTTTTCGATTGATTTGGTCGCGCGATCGTTCAGTTCTTTCAACCTGAGTTTAATATTGTGTTCTTTACTCTTTTTTATAAATAAAAGAAGTTTATGAATCTGAAGAAGGAGAGATGCCAAGTTTATGAAAAAAATTTCTTTCATTAGAATTTTACAGATTCTGGTCTTTGAAGTTTTAGCGCTGAGAATCTATTTGCAAATAATCTCACCCTTTTCTCTATTTTCATTTTTTTTCTTTGGCCTTTGCACGGGTTGCTCACCCATTTTTAAAATTGCTTTTGTTTTCTTCCTCTTCTATCTTTTCTCTTTCTCTTTCTCACCCAGTTTTATTCTTCCTCTATCTTTCTCTCTTTCTTGTCGGGAATTTCTGGTCATTCCAAACAAAATTACAGTGGAAAGATACTCCAATACCACTATTGGGAATTTTCTGATAAATTCCAAAACAACAAAAAAATATGAATAGAGAGTGATATTCTGTTTTTGGGAATTTCTGATAATTCCATAACAAACGAACAGAACAGAACAATACTTTGTTTTAACACAGCGGAAACAAAAAAAAAAAATCGCTTTGCTGAAACTGGTGTTTCAGCAACGTAATTTCGTCAGTTGCTGATCGTGGTGTTTCAGCAACGGTGTTTTGACGTCAAGACTATTTTTGACTTATGGTGTTTCAGTAACACTCTGTTTTGACGTCAATACTATTTTCGGCTTATGGTGTTTCAGCAACACACTCAAAAAACTTGTACTCATTAACAATAAACCAACTGTTACAGAAACATCTTCCTCACTTAGAGGGATTTTCACAAGAGATTATGCTGAAGAGCATCTTCCTCTTATCAGAGGGATTCACCAGTCTATGCTAAAAAGCATGTTCCTCTTGACAGAGGGATTTCACAACTATCTATGCTGAAAAGCATCTTCCTCTTAACAGAGGGATTCTCCAACTGTTTATGCTGAAAAACATCTTCCTCTTAACAGAGGGATTCTCCAAGGAACGCTTCAGTTCCACACAAATAAATTTATTCTGTCTCTGCTTTGAAATTTTACACTGCTGTGTGAAAAATTTCAATACATTTATGCTGCTGCATATTCCATTACAAAAACTTTTTCTCAGCACTGCTGTCTCAGCAATTCTATCTATCACTGCACTCGCTGCTGTGTGCTTCCCTTCATTGATTACAATCGCACTGCTATTGTGGCTCACTTACATTTTAGATGCAAACAACCAAAACTGTGCTGCTGCGTTTCTACCCTCTCTCACAGCAAATAATCACAAAACAAATTACATTCAAATCTACACTGATGTGCGTTTCACTATTCTAGAAGCATTTTTCTTCATGCTGCTACGTGCTCTCCTCTGCTCTTTCTCTCTTTTTCATCTACACTGCTGTGTATACACATATATAGTGCATTAGGGGTCATAACAATTCATCAACCGCTTCAACTCTCTGACAGAGTCTCTGCTGCAATCTGCTGCTCATAATGAACGAAATCTGATCTTTCTGACATTCTGCTGCAATCTGCTGCTTCATAATGAACGAAATTTGATCTTTCTGACATTTTGTTGTGCTTCTTGAGTCGGTTGTGTGGAAACCCATAACTGATAAATGTTGCGGCCAGCTCGAGGCTGGTTCTTTTCACTTTCAGCCATTCTGCTCTTTAATGTGGTTGTTTAGAAGTAATGGCTCAACGATGGATCTAATCTTCCTCCTTCGGGAACACAAAAATAGTTAAACGGTGAAAAGACGGTAATGGCGGTGGCTTAAAAGAACGGGAATAAAAGTGAGGTGTCGGATCGGGACAAATAGACGACGGCTTGTGCTGTTCAACTATTCACTGCAGTTGAAATTATAATTTCAACATTTCTAACCTCTTACTCCCATAATTCTCCAATCACAGAGAAATTACTCCCATAATTCATAATATTACCTTTACTCTGCGATGGGTGTATAGTTTCATTTCAAACTCTATTCAATCGATTAACAAAGCCCAAAAGCCTAAACTCTGGGAGCTCTGAGATCGATTAACAAAACCCAAACACTAAACTCTGGGAGCTCTGCGATTGATTAACAACACCCTAAACTCTGGGAGCTCTGCGATCGATTAACAAAACCCTAAACTCTGGGAGCTCTGCCATGGGTGTATAGTTTCATTTCACTATATTCAATTGATTAACAAAACCCTAAACTCTGCTCCCACTTCAAGGCTTGCATCAATAAATTTAAAAGACCAAGTTTACCACCTTACCAAAGGGTCTTCTCCTCTTTCCTAGATGTATTCTGCTCCCACCTTTGTTTTGACATCTCCTCTTCAGCTTTCTCCTCTGGATGCAAATTCCTTTTCCTCCTCTGCCATACGTTTCTTCGTGGTCTCGGCCCATCCATTTTCCCTTCTTTTAGTAAAACAAACGTGAGGAGTATAAACCATAATTTTTTTTTCTTGTGTTTTGCTCCATTTCTCTCTTCCCTCTCTTAAGAAAGGAAATCTTTTTTCGCTGGTGAAAAATCTCCCATTTAATACTCGAAAGCCACCTGATGGCAGGCCCCTTGAGTGACCTACCTCGGAAGCTCTTTTTCAGTACCGCCGTTGATTATGATTCTACAGTAATGACTTTTGTTTTCATAGCTGTTGTTAGTATAATAACTTCAAATTTTCTGGTATGCCATTCAATGACATGTGTTATGCTCCTTCAGAGATTCCGATAATAGATATGGACAAAAACAACTCCAGTACTCCACGAGAGCTGGCTTTGACGCTGGTATGTTTAGAAATTTTAAATTGTAATTATTTAGTAAAAGGTTTTGAATTAATGTATTACTCCATGGGCATTTTTATGAGATTTAAGATGGGCGTGTTGGATAGGCAAGTGGAGTAGTAGGTCATTCAAAAGGTGAGGTGAAGCATAGGAGTAGAGAGGTTGGGAAGACCAAAGTGGATGATGAGTATGATAGACGAGCCGATTGGGGAATGATGAATATGAATCTGAAAGAAATGGTGTGTGTCGATTCGGGAATGATGAAGATGAATCTGAAAGAAATGGTGTGTGGCATAAGAGGCACACACCACAGCAGATACAGGAAATGGAGGCGTAAGTTATGAAATTCGTGTTTTATACATAGGGTTTCTGACTCGTTTTCAAGATGATGTTCATTTGTGTTTGTTGTTTTCAAGTTTTTCAAGATGAAGTTCATTTGTGTTCGTTGTTTCAGGTTTTTCGAGATGAAGTTCATTTGTGTTTGTTGTTTTCAGGTTTTTCGAGGAGTACCCCCATCCCAATGAAAAGCAACGACAACAAAATTGCATCTTGCGCCCCACCAAATACAGTTTTGGTTCCAAAACCGTCACGCACAGACGAAGGTATGCAATGCACACGGAAATTTAACGAAATGTTTAAATCTTTAGCGTTTTTCTTTCTTTCTGCTTCATTTCACTGATCTGGTGACTCTTGGGAATGGTCAGGCTCGTCACGATAATGCAACACTGAGGTGGGAGAACAAAAGAATAGAAATAGAGAACCGACGTATGAAAGAAGCGTTGAAGAACTGCACGGGCACCTCATGTTACAAATGTGGAGGAGCTGTGGAGATGCCTTTTGAGGAGCGACAGCTGCGGCTGGAGAAGGCACGATTAGAAAACGAGGTGAGGTCTGTTTCCACTGCCGCTAATCGGAAAAATCATAGTTTGTGTAAATTAGTGGTTTCTAAAATGAAATTGGTCCCGCTAATCGGAAAAATCGTAGTTTTTGTAAACTTTAAAGCAAAAACATAAAACAAAACTGATTGTGTTTCTTTCTGTGGGTTGTGCAGCTGAAGAGAATTACTAGAAAATTGTGTGGGATGGACAAATCCTCCGCAACAGGACTTGTCTTCGCAGCCATGAACGAGTTCATCAGAATGGCTACAATGGAACACACTCAGTGGATCTCAACTTCTGATGACCAATATTTCCGTCAATTCCCGAGAGTGCTTGGCCCAAAACCGGCCGGCTACACCGAAGCAAACAGATATGTTGGCACCGTGCTCATGAAAACCATGAATCTGGTGGAGATACTTATAAACTCGGTATGTAATCCACAGCCATTTGACTGATGTGTAATTACTGGTGCTGTACACAATTAATTAATTAATGTTGAACTAACTGAAATTTTGTACTCAGAAACTATTGGAATTTTCTGCTAAATTCCACAACAAACAGACAACAAAAAAAATGCTCTGTTTTTGCTCTGTTTCTGTACAGAAAACTGAAAATTTCGTTTTCTGGAAATGGTGTTGCAGCAACAGGACTTGGTGTTGCAGCAATGCGGAATAACACTTTGTTTCTGTTAACACAAAAAAACAGAAAACTGCTTACTGGAAACGGTGTTGCGGCAACACAGTTTGGTGTTGCAGCAACGCTGATCGTGGTGCTACAGCAACGCGATTTTTTACGTCAAGTCACTCGGTGTAACGGCAACGCATTTTTTATGACAAGACACTTAAGACAATTGACGTTTGGTGTAACAGCAACTAAAATAGTTGGCGTCAAGTCACTAATAGACTTACAGAGTAATAACAAAGTGTTTTTGACACTTGGTGTAACAACAACTAAAATAGTTGGCGTCAAGTCACTAATAGACTTACAGAGTAATAACAAAGTGTTTTTGATACTTGGTGTAACAGCAACTAAAATAGTTGGCGTCAAGTCACTAATAGACTTACAGAGTAATAACAAAGTGTTTTTGACACTTGGTGTAACAGCAACTAAAATAGTTGGCGTCAAGTCACTAATAGATTTACAGTGAGACAATTGACGCTTGGTGTAACAGCAACAGAAAACAAGCAAAACAGTAAACTTGTAAACAATAAACTTGTATTCATAAACAGTAAACAAAACTGATACAAATTCGTCTTCCTCTTGACAGAGGGATAACACAGGAACACTTCAGTTCCAGAAACCAATTTTCTCTATCTCAGAAAATTGCAGGTTCAGCACTGCTGTGCATTTACAGAAGAGACTTACTTTTGTTCTTCTAACCTTCACTCTTTTCTCTCAGAGTACAAAAATAGAACTGCTGTTCAAAATCTCTTGCACCTTTAAAACAGAACTGTTGTTCTTTACATTTATAGGAAAATAAATATCTGAGTTTAATTGATAAAATAATCAAAATATCCTGTAACGCTTATCTGCGTATTAATTACAGTAAGCGATGATTCCTTTAAGTTGGCGGTTGCAGGGGAATTCAATTCTGCGCATTTAATGCTCATCAATGTGCAAAATATCTGAAGACTTTGCGGCATCGGACAATCTGAAATATTTGCTGAAGATCAGATTTTTGTACAGCATTTATTGTGTTGCAGTTGGAATTAAATTCCAACACTCCCCCTTAATTTCAACTGTTGCATACCCAGGCATTTCCTGAAATGATCAAAACTTTTCTTTGCTAATGGTTTTGTCAAGATATCAGCTAGCTGATCCTTTGTTCTGCAGTGCTGCAAAACAATATCACCTTTGTTAACCAATTCACGTATGAAGTGAAATTTGGTATCTATGTGCTTTGTTCTTTTATGAAAAACAGAGTTTTTAGACAAAGCTATTGCTGAGCTATTGTCACAGTAAATGGTTGTGCCATTTTCTTGTTCATGACACAAATCTCTGAGCACTCTTCTCAGCCACACTGCTTGGCATGCTGTTGTTGTTGCTGCCACATACTCTGCCTCTACTGTTGACAAAGACACAAATGGTTGCTTCTTGGAAGCTCATGAGATGGCTCCCGATCCCATATGAAACACATATCCTGATGTGCTTTTCCTATCATCAACACTTCCAGCCCAATCACTATCTGTGTAACCTGTCAATATGAAACTTTCAGAAGAGAAGTATAAAATACCAAACCCCTTCGTTCCATTCACATACCTTAGAATCCTCTTGGCTGCCTGCCAATGAGTCTCTTTCGGTCTTTCCATAAATCTGGGGAGATTAAACTCACAGCGTGCATAATGTCCGGCCTAGTTCCAGTCAACTACATAAGGCTGCCAACTATGCTCTTGTACAATTTTGGATCAAAATCCTTGTTGCTGTCTTCTTTGGTTAATTTCATCCCTGCTACAGTTGGAGTCATACCCGCCTTGCTGTTCTGCATGTTAAATCTCTTCAACACTGCTTCTACATATTTATCTTGAGAAATGAAAACACCATTTTTACTTTGGTCTACTTCAATTCCAAGAAAATATCTTAAGAAGCCCAAGTCAGTCATTTCAAATTCATTTTTCATGACTGCTTTAAAATCAACAATGAGAGAAGCATCATTGCTAGTAAAAATCAAATCATCTAAATATAAAACAACAATAATAATCTTACCGTCATTCTCCTTTATGTAGAGTGTGGGTTCACCATCACACTTATCAAACCCATTCTCAATCAGATAAGCATCTATTATATTGTACCATGCTCTTGGAGCTTGCTTCAGCCCATAAAGAGCCTTCTTCAATTTGGAAACTTTATGCTCTTGGCCATCAACTTCATAACCTGGAGGTTATTCAACATAAACCTCTTCTTTTAACACTCCATTCACGAATGCAGATTTAACATCCATCTGATAAATCTTCCATTTGTGTTGTGTTGCAATAGACAACATTGTTCTGACTGTTTCCATCCTTGCTACTGGTGCAAAGGTTTCGTCATAGTCTTTGCCTTGTCGCTACTTGTAGCCTTTCACAACAAGTCTTGCTTTGTGCCTGTCAATCTTGCCTTCATCATTGCTTTTGGTCTTATAGACCCACTTAACTCCAATGGCATCTTTGCCTTCACGGAGGTCCACTAACTCCCATGTTTTACTCTTTTTAATTGCACCAATTTCTTCATTCATTGCTTCAATTCATTTATCTTCATTTACAACATCTTCAAAATGAACTGGATCATCAACATGACAATACAAAGCGAATAATGAATTCAGACCGGTATTGTTACTTACCTCTCCTTGTTCATAAATCTCATTCAGATTTCTGAATCTTGGTCTTCATGGTGTGCTTGGAGTTCCATCCGAACTTGAGGGTATTTCTGATCCCTGTGGTGTGCTTGAAGAAGCACTTCCTTGATTTCTTAAGGCTGTTCGAATTCCAGCTTGTGGTGTGGTTTGCTGGATTTGCTGTGGTGGAGGAGGAACCACCAAGGAAGGATTATTTGTTGTTGTCCCTTCCTGTTCTTCTTCATCATGAGATACAATTGTCTTCACATTCATTGTTTTTTCTAAGCTTCCATCCCAAGCTTCATCTTCAATGAATTGCACATCCCTGCTTACTATCAATTTCTTTGTGGATGGATTATAGAGTTTGTATGCTTTTGACTCATCACAATAGCCAACAAACACAAACTTCTCCCCCTTACTATCAAGCTTTTTCCTGAGCTGATCTGGTACATGTGCATAAGCTACACAACCGAATACTCTCATGTGAGTGACAGTTTTCTTTTGACCACTCCATGCTTCTTCTGGTATTTTATTCATGACAACTTTAGTTGGGCATATATTCAAGATATAAACTGCGCAAGTGAAAACTTCTGCCCAATACTCATGCGGCAAGTGTTTTGCCTTCAGCATACTTCTAACCATCTCAAGAATGGTCCTATTCTTTCTTTCGGCAACACCATTTTGCTGAGGTGTATACCTTGCGATGAAATGCTTTTGTATGCCATTCTCTCTGCAAAAATGCAGAAAGTCTTGGGAGATATATTCTCCTCCTCTATCTGTTCTGAGCACTTTGATATAATGCCCACACTGCTTCTCAACAAGAGTTTTGAAGTGGCAGAATTTCTCAAACACTTCACTCTTCTGTTTCAGCATATACACCCATGTCTTTCTGGTGTAATCATCAATGAAAGTTAAAACATATCTATTTCCGGCAAATGATGGTACTTGCATTGGTCCACACACATCAGAGTGAACAATTTCCAAGGGTGCTTTTGCCCTTATACTCTTTCCTATTGGAAAGCTTTCTTTGTGTTGCTTGCCCAATATGCAGCCTTCACAAAGGCTATCCGGTTTCTCAATCAACGACAATCCTTTTACCATTCCCTTTCTGTGCAACAGATTCAGGCCTCTGAAATTGAGATGTCCAAATCTCAAGTTCCATAACCGATTCACATCTTTCATTTGTTCCTGAAAGACTTCTTGTGTTACAGCTGCAATAGTTCTTCCTTCCTTCAAATCTACCCTGAGTTTGAGAGGAAACATTCTATTGTTGGTCATCTGCACCTGTGCAATGATCTTCTTACTTGGAGGTATATCTCTGATTGTACACATATCATCTTTGAAGAACACGTTGTAACCTTTGTCAATGAGTTGTCCAATGCTCGAAAGATTACATTTCAGACCAGGTACATAGCATACGTCTGGCACAATTATCTGTTCTCCATTTCTTGCTCGGATACTTACTCTGTCCTTACCCTTGACAGATATCTTACTATCAGTCCCTGCTGTTACCTCAGATTTCACATCTTCATCCAGATTGGCAAACATTGGAATATTTCGAGTCATGTGATTACTACAACCTGAGTCTAAGAACCAAAAATCTTCTTGTTTGTCTTGTGCAATGTTACATGTTAACAACACATTCTTTGGATTCTTATTTTCTTCATTGCATAATTAGCATTCTGCCTACTATTCATGTCATTTTGTTTTTTCCTACATTCATGGCGTAGTGCCCATATTTCTTACAATAATGACATTGGACTTGGGATTTGTCATACCTTTGTCCATGAGCTTGCTGTTCGCTTGAACCTTCATCTTGGTTCTGATTGCAACTCCTTCCGCTTGTGCTTGCATGATAATATATGCCTCTGTTTTGGCTTCTTCCACGACCTCTATTATTTGCTCTGCCTCTACCTTTTCTTTGGATGAAAGACATCTTAGTCTTGAATGCTTGCTCAAAAGAGGAATTTGTTCCTCTACTCAGTCTGTGTTCATGAGACATAAGAGAAGCACTCAGTTCATCTACCGTGAACTGTGAGAGATCTTTTGTTTCTTCTATTGCTACCACAACAGCTTCAAACGTTGAGGGTAAACATCTCAGGATCTTCTCTACGATCCTTCTTTCTTCAAGAATTTCACCATGAGATCTTATCTGGGTTATCAACCCAATAAAC
This sequence comes from Pinus taeda, assembly GCA_000404065.3. Classification (NCBI taxonomy): domain Eukaryota; kingdom Viridiplantae; phylum Streptophyta; class Pinopsida; order Pinales; family Pinaceae; genus Pinus; species Pinus taeda. The sequence goes on along the minus strand of APFE030522021.1, from coordinate 135,378 downwards.
TGAGTGAAAAATGAATCTATTGTATCAGATTCTTTCATGCTGAGTGTTTCAAAGTCTCTCCTCAACATCTGCAACTTTGCAGTCTTCACCTTCTCCATGCCTTGATAGGCAGTTTTGAGAATATCCCATGCCTCTTTGGATTTTGTTGTTGCTGCAATCCGAGGAAAAACACTTTCATGTACTGATTGGAAGAGGAAAAAGAGGGCTTTGGCATCCTTCTTTCCTTCGCTCTTCAACTGGTCTCTTTCTGCTGCTGTCAAAGCAGCTAATGTTGTTGCATTTGCAGGTTCAGCATAGCCAGTTTCAACCAGCTCCCATATTCCTTGAGAAGCAAACAATGCTTTCATTGTTATGGACCAATAACTGTGATTTTTCCCATTAAACTGTGGCAGTTGGGAATTCGTCAAATCTGTTCCAGCATTTGCCATCTTAACTCTGTATAGGTAAAGAAGAGATACTGACTGTAAAATTAAAAACATGCAAAAAACTTTCTCTGTTGGAAAAAATCTGCTCAATAAGATTCTTACAGCTCCTACAATGAAAAACAAACTCTGTTTCTGACTCACTGAGTGCCTATACTAGGTCTGATACCATGTTGGAATTTTTTGCTAAATTCCATAACAGACAGACAAAAAAAATGCTCTGTTTTTACTCTGTTTCTGCACAGAAACCTGAAAATTTTGTTTTCTGGAATGGTGTTGCAACAACAGGATTTGGTGTTGCAGCAACGGAGAGTTGGTGTTGCAGCAACAAAGAATAACAATATGTTTTTGTTAACACATAAAAAAAAGAAAACTGCTTACTGGAAACGGTGTTGCAGCAACATAGTTTGGTGTTGCCGCAACGCTGATCGTGGTGTTGCAGCAACGCGATTTTTGACGTCAAGTCACTTTTTGACTTACCGTGTAACGACAACGTGTTTTTGATGCTTCGTCTAACAACAACGTAAAACATTTGGCGTCAAGTCACTTTTAGACTTACGGAGTAATAAAAACTTGATTTTGACGCTTGGTGTAACAGCAACGTGAAACAATTGGCGTCAAGTCACTTTTAGACTTACGGAGTAATAACAACTTGATTTTGACGCTTGGTGTAGCAGCAACAGAAAACAAGCTAAACAGTAAACTTGTATTCATAAACAGTAAACAAACTAATACAAATTCGTCTTCCTCTTGACAGAGGGATTACAAATAGGAACACTTCAGTTCCAGAAATCAATTTTCTCTATCTCAGAAAATTGCAGGTTCAGCACTGCTGTGCGTTTATAGAAGGGACACACTATTGTTCTTTTAACCTTCTCTCAGAAATAGAACTGTTGTTCATTCTCTTACACCTAAAAACAGAACTGTCGTTCTTTTACATTTATAGGAAAAATATCCGAGTTTAAATAATAAAATAACCAAAATATCCTGTAACGCTTATCTGCGTATTAATTACAGCAAGTGGTGATGCCTTTAAGTTGGCGGTTGCAGGGGAATTAAATTCTGCGCTTCTAATGCTCATCAATATGCAAAATATTAGAAGACTTTGCGGCATCGGACAATCTGAAATATCTGCTGAAGATCAGATTTCAGATCAACAGTTATTGTGTTGCAGTTGGAATTAAATTCCAACAAAAACTGCTCTCATACTTAAAACCGTGCATGGTGGATTTATAATAATATATTTTTTAAAAATAAAATTATTATAGTTTTTTAAATATTTTATTGTATATTTATTATTATACGAAAATTGCTCTTATGCAAGAAACAGTGCACTGTGGATTTATAATAATATGTCTTTTAAAAACAAGGTTTTTTAAACATTTAATTTATTTATTATTATATGCTAATTAATGCAGTAGTCTATAACGCGACTTTTTGAAAGCCTTTCCGGTGGATTTTTCTGGTCAAAATCCGACAGCAATTCATTGGAATCCCAAGTTTGATAGCTAATTTCTGCACAATCAATGGCTCCCAGGGGTTTTTGAGGGCGCTGAATCCAAATATGCAGTTAAAAAACCATTTTAACTGCTAAAAATCAAAATTTAACCTCATTTCTTCCGCCGGATTCCGTCACCGAAATCTCCAAAAAGTCGCATTATAGACAACTCCCTAATTAATATTATGAAATTATAATGAATATGTGGTATAAGTTTGGGCTGTCTATTACTTACAAACTTATGGTCATATATTTTAATTGTGGTTCACTCATATATTTCAGTTGTGGTTTTAGAAATTCATGATGATAAAGGTTTCAGAAATTCATAATATTATTAGCAGAATTGTTGTTTGTTGTCCATCAAGTATGTTCAATTTTGGATCTCTAAAAAGATTCATATTGTTACAAACAGAATTGTTGTGGTCACATTAGTATAATTCCTTGAATCTTTTTTTAAGAATAAAAGAAAGTAGTTTCAACTTTACTTATATTTTTAAAATTTCAATTTCTTTTAATAATTTTTTAAGAATTAAACAACATGTAATTTAACTCTCACTGGCATTTTAAAAATTTCATATTTTTTAGTAAAATTGTGTACATTTAAAATTTATATATTATATATATTATAAAAGGGTTATAAAGAATTTATTAAATTTAACTAATAATAATTTTGTCACTTGAAATATCTTTGATGTGAAATCACTTGTTTAATTCTAGCCTCTGACGGGTGATATATTGGAACATGTTGAGGATGTAACCATGCCAAACTTACAAAAAAATGCTAACAATAATTTTATATAAAAAATAAGTAATTTTAAAAATTTATTTAATTCGTTTGAGAAACCATTTATTTAGGAGTAGTCTTTAAGTGCGATTTTTTGGAGTTTTTAGTAGATTTCTGGCTAGAATCTAGCCAACAAATTTGTCGTCAAATCTTGATTTGTGTTAAACTGGTTTTTTGAGTGCATATATGGATTGAATAATCAACACCCTCAAAAACCCTTGGGGCACTTTGATTGTGAAGAGTTCACGTGTCAAACTTGTGATTTCAATTAATCCCTGCCAGATTCTAGACAAATTAGATCAGAAAACTTTGCAAAAAGTCACACTTAAAGATTAATCGATTTAGTTAATGTTTAAATTATATTTTATAATAATTTTGATTTTATAACAAACATAATTATTATATTAATAGGTATCAAATAAAGCTTCTAGAATTTTAACTTAATTATCAATGCTATTAGGTTGATAGTAGGGATTTAACCTCCACACAATATGTAAGAATATACATAGTATTTGTCACATATCAAAGGTTATTATTTATCTCAAAAGTAGTTATCTTGTGTCTTCCCCTTCAATTAAATTAATTAATTCAGAAAAATGTTATATAAACAAGCATGTTATGAAATGAGTTATGGGTTTTTGGGCATGTGTTATTCATAATCCATGATATTTCCTTATGTTATTGTATGAAGCCCTACATTGTTAAGAATCCCCGTGATTTTGCTATGGTAAATCTCCATAGTTAAAAATCTTGTTACATATTTTTTAACTATTGTAGCTATATAAATTAAAAGGTTGGTAACTACCAATACACATCAATCCATAATAAGCATCAAAATACTCACTTCATCATAAAATACATAATGAAACCAAGATTCTATTGATAAAGAATATTAGGATCATATTCAAGCCCCATAGAACGATTCTCGTAAACCATAGATAATTTGAACCCCATGTAAGGATCAGGCATTTACCAAATTCTTTGTTCATGGGGTAAGTCTTACATTGGCCAAACAGGTTGTCGGCTAATTGCTTTCCACATTGTGGATACGATAATCATAGAATGACTAATTTTTCCATAGCTTAGCACTCCTATAATAACAAACACCTTATTTGGTTTGACCAAGATGGAACCTAGCCTTTATCCTTTTTCATAATCTAATGTTATTAGGGAAGCTTTAGAAATTTAAAAACACCCCAATAAATTCAATAGGAAAGATGAATATAAACTTAGCCACTCCTAAAAACCTATAATCCATATATTTTCATCTTAATCTAGCTCCCAATTCTCCCCCTTTATTAGATTTCCTATCTTCCCCTTTCCTATAGCCTCATCCCATCCCCCTCTCTATATATTACTTTTTTCTAATTTTAAACTAATATATATATATTATATATTAATATATTATATTATTTTTTCCATTCAAACTATTTCTCCTATTATATTAATAATAAATAAAAATCCTCGATTTTTCATAACTTTACCTTTTTCATAAAGCTTTTAAAAATTTTTAAACTATGATTAAATTCTCAAGGCAATAAAATTCGAAACTATTAGCCAATTAATAATTAATAACTAATTTTTAAAATTTAAAATTTAATTATTATTAGAAATTAGAAATTTAAATTGATTAGACAATTCTTAAATTTTTTCATACATAATTATTTATATAATTTAAAATTAAATGGTTGTTCTATTTTCTTTTAACTTCTTCTTCATAGTATATTTTTACGTGGTAAATGTTTTCTCTTCTGAATTTCAGTTTTTTACCTAACTTCTTTTAATTATTTTCGTGAGCTTTTGACGTACTTAATGTTTTCTTAATTTAATAAAAAAATATTCCTGTTGTCGTCTAACCCGTTTAAATTTTTTATTTTTTACTTTGATATAATGTAAATAATATTTTAAAAAATTAAATATATTAAAAATTATTCTAAATTTCTAAATGCTTAACCTTATAAATAACTTAAATTGGTATTCTATCCCATTTTAGTCATTGATTTTTATTGGTTAAATTTTATTTTTATAATTTATTAACATTATATAAATTTTATTATTTACATTGGAGGTTCTTATAACATCCAAATATATATTAAAAAAAAAAATTAACGAGACGTCATAAAAGAGTTAACCTATTAATATAATTTGATTAATGTCAAGGGGATGATGCTACCACATTCTACACATATTACATGGACGTGGGTATGTGGCATTATATTCCCCGTTGGACTCCACATATCTCTGATAAGGGTGGCAATTAAGGCTACCGTACTGGTCCTTGCCTCAGGGCCATCCACCTCATTAAGGCGGGAGAACGCCGAGGTCTTCCTGTTGTCCTCTTCGTTCCATTCACCGCAGGCTTCATAACTCTTCATTAAGCTCGATCTCTCTGATATTTTTGAAGATCATCCATCCGAAGCAGTGCTTGTCGTTGGATTTCAGATGATCCACGGTCCTGGTTGCTTGAGGTGATGGATATGCTTACTACCCTTTGGTTGCGAGAGAATAGTCATTTCTGCTTACCTCTGTTTGTGGTTCTTCCACTCTGCGACCCGGTTGGTAGTCTGTTGGTCTTGGTCCGGAATCTGTCGTCCTTGTCCTACCAAGGATGCATGCCTCTCCCTCACGTAAGGTAAGTCGCCATTGAATCTAAATGATTTTTTAACTGTTCTGTCGTTCCTATTTTAAATGGATGAGGTGGGGTTCCTCAGTGTCTTTCATGCGCAGGTTTTACTGATACAAAAGGGTTTTTTTTCGTTGAGCAAGAGTGAAATCCATATGGAGTAGTTCAGCTTCATCGGTCTTGGATAGGTAGTCAATTCACCTCACCCATTTTGCTTAAAAAGTTTTCCATTTTTCCTGAGTATCTGAAAGGGTTTTCATTGTATGGGACACGGTTGGTTCGTAGCTCCGAGAGGACCAGTTTTTGCTTAAGGTAAAGTCTGTTCTTATCCTATCGTTTAAATTTAGTTTGGGATTGTTAAACTAGCACTGACCTTGTTTGGTTTCTTGTTTGAACAAGTAAGGAATTGATGGCTTCCATTCGCCCTTACAAAACAACCATATGGGGCCTCCACATTGTAAAAATGTCATGTTGTCTTTCTCTAGGTGGGTTGGCCAAGAGCTCCTCCTACTTCAAGTTGTTAGACTTGTCTTTAATTTCAGAGAGCTTGAAATTGTATAAAAAGGGATTTGGTACTTAGGGCTAGAGTACCTCTGCATAAGGGTTTAACTATATCTTTTAACTTACAATTTGAGTCAGTGAGCCGATACTTGAACTCGTATTTTGGTTTTGATTAAATATGGATTTTGGTTTATGTCTAGTAACCAATGGAGGTGTGGTTGGGTATTCATATGATGCTATAAATTATTGGCTCCTGTGCCCACATATTATGAAGCTTTATTATATATAATGTTGTTCAAATTTGTCTTCAGTGCCAAGAATGCTCTAAAGTTTTTTTTTGCATGTAATGAATCATTGTTTTAGATTCTCTGTGAATGAATTCTGAATGTACAGGCTTGATTTACCGTCTTTGTTCTATGATTCTGAGGGTTTCAAGATTTAACGAGCTTGGGCATTCGGCTCTGGAAGGGTTCTTACAAAACTCGTCCTAGGCCGAATCCCTACCCTTCAATATTCCAATTTCTTCACTCAAGTGTGACTCATATCATTATATTCATGTTTTACATTGCTTGCTATGAATGTACAACAATCACTGTATTATCTTTAGGAATGCTTTTACTATATCTAAGTATATGATATGATTTTGTTATGCAGCATAATTGGTTTATAATTGGGTTGTAGACCTGTTAAATGCAAGAAATCTAGGCTCAAATAATAGTTCTCTGAATCAATGTTTGACTATTATTCTCGTGATTCCTCAGGAAGTAAGCTAGAATTATTTTAGTAAAAAATACCATCATGAAAAGCTGCATTACTTATTTTCATATTCTATATTCATGTATTCAGGCAACTATATATCCTCTTTTTTGTATATAATTTATTCAAGATTCATCTCTGCTTATTTCTATGTCAAAGCAATACTACTACAACATTCTCAGTTGTTAAACTAAATTTCCTTCATGACAGTAATTATTGATTTCTATCCTAAGGTAATAAATAACTGCTAACATAATGATAAGTACTTATATGGCTATCTGAATGAATATAATCCAAGCCAACATCCCTTGATTTAGAAGACCTCTCCTCCCAGCCTTGGATCTGGCAATTACATCCAAAAGCCCCCTCTGAGCTCTTCCTCTGCTATCAAGGATAGGCAGCTTGGTACCTTGGGTATGAGGAAACTAATCTAGCCTCAAGTTGTGTACCTCATTTCACACTAGATAACTTGCACAACTCTGGGAATGAAATTTCTCACAATACAGTTTTCCTCTTTTTCCAACTCCCACTGGTTCCTTTATGTTTCCCTTTTCAAGAGAAAAGAGTTAGAGAACTATCTGTAACTTTTTTTCATCAACAGTTCATAACATTGTTTTTCTAGTTCCATTCTCAAATGAAATCTAAATGTTTTCAACAATTCAGAATAAACTAAAATAAAATAACAGTGGTAAATAAACTTAATAACTACAATTGTCGGTGTGTCACTGGGTATTACAGCTCCCTCCCCTTGTGAGGAACGTTGTCCCTGGTGTTCTTTCTTTAATTAAACAATGTAGGATAGACTTTCTGCATGGCTTCCTCTTCTTCCCAAGCTGCCTCATTTGGGCCAAAGTGCTTCCATTACACTTTAATTTTGGTGATGGCTTGCCTTTGCTGGGTGGTTTCTCTCTGGTCTAGGATATGAAGAGCCTCTGCCAGAAATTCGCCCTCAGGTTCTACCTGCACATTCATAATCTTTTGTCAGACAATTTTTATAAACCATAATTATTAATAGTTATATTTAATTTTATCATTACCTGAATTTTTTCCTAGCTAACAATATGTCGAGGGTCATATACATATTTTTTTGGTAATGATACATGGAAGACATTGTGGACTTGGATGTGGCTTGGGATTGCTAGCTTGTACACCACAAGTCCGATTCGTTCATCCAAAAAGGCCCACATTACCGTGGTGCCAATTTTGCACAACCATTCCATTGCAATGTGCTTTTGTAGCGCTTAACCTTCAAATATACTTGATGTCCTGTATGGAACTCTTTATGGGTCCTTTTCTTATCTGCGTACATCTTTTTCCTCTCTTGAGTAGCCTTCAAATTTTGGCAAACCTTTTTTATGATGGATTCCATTTCTGCTAACATATCAAGACCAAATGCTAATTTCTTATCTGGAGTATTCCAGTCCGTGGGTACCTAACATTTCCATCCATATAGCACTTCAAAAGGGCTCATACCTAATGATTCATGGTGTCCATTATTGCAGGAAAGCTCCACTAAGCAGAGATAATCCTCCCATTTCTGGGGTTGTTGCATTACAAAAATTCTCAACATGTCTTCCAAGAGTTGGTTCACTCACTCTGTATGGCCATCTATTTGCGGATGGTAGGTAGTGCTAAATTGAATTTGAGTGCCTGATCTGACAAAGAGAGTTTTCCAGAATGAAGATGTAAATTTTACATCCATGTCGTAGATCACTACTCGGGGTATCCCATGTAGTCGGAAGATTTCCCTCATAGATATATCTACAATCTCCACCGTTTTATAAGTGGATTTTACAAGAATGAAATGAGCAGGTTTGCTCAGCTTGTCCACTACAACCATGATTGAGTCATGTTGTTTTCTTGTATGAGGTAAACTGGTAATGAAGTCTAGAGTGATTGTATCCCATTTCCATTCAGGAATGGGTAAGGGTTCTAACAAACCAGTAGGATGTCGGTGTTCTACCTTTACCAATTAAAATTCTAAACATTTGGACAAATATTCTGCCACATATTTTCTTAGCCCTCGCTAGAAATAACTTTTCTTGATAGCAGAAAATAAATTTTGCTATCTTGGATGTGTTGCGTAAGGTTTTCTATGAAACTCATCTAATAACAACTGCTTGACGGACTTTTATAAATCCTATTTCTGAATGTTGATACTTTTTCAGGGTTAATTCCATACTCTAGATGCCTCCCTTTTTCCTGAGCTTCCAAAGCTTGCTACCATAAGAATGTGTATTTCGGGTCTCTGAGGGAGGCCTCTCGGATAAAATATGGCAGGGGAGATTGTGCTTGGCTGAATTGTACTTCATAAACGTAATGTACTTTTCCTCTTAAAGCATCTGCTACCCGATTTATTTTCCTTTGAGGTGTTTCATTTCAAAGTCAAACTTGCTCAAGAATGTGGTCCATTTGGCCTGTAGAGCATTTAAACTAGATTGGTTAAAGAAAATTGTAAGACTACTGTGATCAATTAATAACATAAATTTCATTCCTAGAAGAATGTCGCCACAATTTTAATGCATGTAGTATTGCAGTCAGTTCCAAATCGTAGGCAGAATAACGTTGTTCATACTCCTTTAGTTTGTGTGATTCATAGGCTATGACTTTTCCTTCCTGGGTTAATACTCCAACACCCTCTTTACTCGCATCCAGACATACTACAAAATATTTTTCCGAATCCGCTACTTTTAGCACTGGGGCAGTGGTGAGAAGTTGCTTTAGTTCCTCAAAGCTTTGTTGGCATTCTGTTGTCCAGTGGACATCATGCCCCTTTTTCTACAGTGAGGTCATTGGAAAATATATTTTTGAGAAAACCTTGATAAACCGGGAGTAATACCCCACTAGGCCCAGAAAGGATCTTATGTCAGCAACATTTTTTGGTGTGGTCCATTCCATGATCATACTGATATTTTCTGGGTCCACCACTATACCTTTCGTTGTGATTACATGGCCTAAGTACTGCATTTGATCCTTATAGAAACCGCACTTGATGAATTTTGCGTACAACTGGTTATCATGCAGAAACTGCAATACTGTTCTCAATTATTGCTCATGTTCCTCCTGATTTTTTGAATATATCAAGTAATCATCGATAAAAAATAATACAAATTTATCCAGAAATGGTTGGAAAATGCCATGCATTAGGCTCATGAAAGTGGCCAGAGCATTGGTAAGGACGAAAGGCAGTATCACAAACTCATAGTGCCCATAATGAGCTCGAAATGCAGTTTTGTAGATGTCCTCGTCCTTTATTCCGATTTGATGGTAGCTGAATATTAAGTTGATTTTAGAAAATATGTTGGCTCCTTGTACTTGATTGAATGGATCATCTATACGTGGTAAATGATACTTGTTTTTGATGGCCAGCTTGTTCAGCTGATGGTAATCGATCCATAATCTTAATGTCCCATCCTTTTTTCATACGAATAGTACAAGGGCTCCCCAAGGGGACATAGTAGGGCGGGTATAACCTTTATCAAACAGTTCTTGAAGCTACATTTTTAATTCTGTTAAATTAGGAATGCTCATGCGGTAAGGGGATTTAGAAACGGGAGCTGCCCTAGGCACTAACTCAATGGTAAAATTGATGTCCCGCTTTGGTGGCAACCCAGGAATGGATTCAGGGAATACATCCACAAATTATTGAATTACAGGAATGTTCTCTGAGGAGGTCATCTTATTCTTATCATTGTTGTATCCTACTTGGAGAACATAAATCTAGCAGCATTTCCTTATACATCTTCCAAGATGGTTGGCTGTAATAGGGCATAGTTTAACATTCTTCTTGATTCCTTGAATTTCTTCTCGCTACCCAGACTTGGTAAGATAACTGACTGATTTTTCATTGCAATCCACAAGAGACCAACGACCCTTCAAACAATCCATTCTTATCAATACATCATACGAACCCAAGGAAATGATGTTTATGTCAACATGAATCGACTGTCTTAAAACTGTTATAGGAAGTTTCCTGTTTTTGCAAACAACCTCCTTTTTTTCCCGGTGGCTAGCTGTACTAGCCAAGGTTTCTTAAGTTTACTACCTTGCAGTTTACATTTTTCTGGCACATTAGGACTAATGTAGCTTAAGCTAGCGCCTAGATCAAATAAAATAGAAACATGTTGATCAACAATCATACCTTCACATTCGATCATAGTGGGATGATACTGCGCTTGATGATAAACCAAGGCAACATTGATTCAGGGTATACCTCTTGCAATATCTCCCATGGTAGATGCTTCCTGCATGTTTGGCAGCTGTTCAGCTTGAGCCTTGTGTGGACAGTTCTTGTAATAGTGTGCTTCCCCACATCCCCAACATTGCAGTGGTAGCTTTGGTGGCTGGTCTGTAATGGTTCTAATAGCTCCTTTTGGTTGTCTATTCTCAGCATAAGTCTGAGTTCTAGGCATATTTCTTGCAAATTTTCCAAAAATTCTCTGTTGGTTATTTTTTCCATTTACGAATTTTGGTTGCCTGTTTGGTGGTACTGATGAGCCCCAAAAATGGGTAATTATATGGGCTCATTTAGACTCCTAATTCGACTTAATCCACCATTCTCATTATTTTATTGCATGTTTTTTATTATATTTATGCTAATAGAGTGAATTGGGTTAGTCATTATGCCAAAAAGTCTAATGTGTGCTTTATGAAGATTTTTGGTTAATTTGAGAAAGATCAAAGGTGTAAATGAGCACTTGGCAGAAATCGTGGAAGACAAGGGAGAGGATTTGTAGGAAGGTCCCCCTCATTTATGAACCCTTACCTCAACTTCTCCATCAAAAACTCGGAGCACAAGGGGCAGCAAGCAGTCAAGTAAGACTCCTGTTACTCAAGTTTGGCCAGCCAAAGCCCCTAAAGTTAAGGAGAATGTTGGGTCCCAATTGGTATAAATAAGAAGGCTTAGGGCCTCAATTTCAGTTAGTCATTTTTTTAGTTAGTTTGTAGTCATTTTTAGGCAGGAGTAGTCAGATGTTAGTTAGATTTTAGTCAGTAGGTTAGTCTGCATTTCACACATTTTAAAGCTTTTACTTGTAGACAGTTTTGGGATGTAACTATTATTTTTTGTCAATAAAGATGAATCCAACTTTGCACCACTCTAATCTTTCTTAGGAAGCTATAAGCTCTGGGGTTGGCCCAACCCAAGTGCCTAGTAACCTCCTATAACTTTTATAGTGTCTTTGTAGCATTCATAAAAAATTATGCTAAAGATTAAACTTGCTTTTTACTTAGTCGTTTTTGATGATTAAAATAGCTTTTCATGCTTCAGGTTGATTTGATAGTTTGGTAAAGGAAAATACCTACAAAAAGGCCACCAAGCAATCCTTGATCTCATCTCTCCCTCCTTGGGACCATGAGTTGAGACCAAGGAATACTTGCTGCCACAAAAACACTGTTCTTGCTTCTTCATGCAATTGCTAGTGTTAGATTCTTATTTGCAAAAGTTGGTTGCAGTTGTGATTACATGCTTAGATCCATTCTCTCTTAGTTTTCATCATTATCTTGCATGATTTTCTACCAATAAATTTATGTTCATCATGGTTGCTGGTTTCTAGATCAAAATAGCTAGATTTTTGTTCTGCATAGTCTTTGTTTGGTCAGTTTTGGAAAATAGTGTGCAAAACACCTGTGATGCCTTCCCGCCTACCTTTCCTCCATCAAACAACCTGCTCCAATCCCCTAATTCAGATTCTTCCCTTTCATTTGCCAACCCTTTTCCAATTTGACGTAATTCCCATATCTTTATGCAACCTTGCTCCCTCCAACCTTGAATCAAATCCGATCGCCTTAACCACTCCTCATCCTCATTCACCAAGTCCTAGGCCCTCTTCACACCCTCATTGAACCTCCATTCCCACTTCTCCACTTTTCTTCCACCATTAGCCCTTCAAAATTCCCTTTTGGAACATCCTCTAGAAGCTACAGAACATCCTGTAGAAGTTCACAAAAGTGATTTCTTGAGATTCGAACACTGTGAAACTCTATCGAAGGGTGATAGGGACCCCTTAGGCCCTCTTCTCACCTTCCCAACCTTCTGCAAGAGCCTAATCCATTTCATTTCATCAAACAACCTCTGCACAGTCAAAACAATTAAAACACATGCATAATAATTCTACAAGATTACTCAAAAGTACAAAAAGATGTTCCTTTCCAGATTTCACTTCAGAAGTAGCTTAGACACATGCACTTAACCTTCCTAAGAATCAATGGCATCCATTTCTGCAGCTTTCATCCTCTTTCTTGCGTCAGTAGGGTTAATTGGTAAAGCTAGGGTTTGCTAGGGTTTGCATTTCCTTTCAACTTTTAGTTTCTTTCTACAAGTAGATTAGCCGCCTTTGAGTTAGATTTCATCCATAAAAGTTAAAAGTTTCTTCTAAGAGCTCATAGAAGTTGGCTTAAACTCCTAGCGAACTTGTGCCAGATGATCAAGTGACAGTTGCGGCAAGAGCTAGTACTTGTGCATATAGGACCATCACTTCCAAGTTTGTTACGAACTACCGGGTTGATAAAAGTAAAGAAGGGAGTCCCAGGAGTTGTAGCATTATTGCTGCAATATTGGAGCCCACCAGGTGCATTACTCATTTTCTTGCAAATGGCTCCCTTAGGTCCTTCATTTTTCTTCCTCATCTATTGATAACAGATGTTGGCTTTACAAACGTCATCATCCATTGTTTCAGGATACTCGAATTCTAATTTTTCCTTCATGAAATTTGGCAAGCTGCTAATGAACCGCTACATTTTTCTTTCTCTTCTTGCATATATGGAATGTACTATAATAGGGAAGTAAACCATTTTATATACTTGTCCATGGTTAAGGCTCCCAACCTTAACTCATGAAACTCCTTAGCCTTTTCATCATAGTAACGTTTAGTTAGATATTTATCTTTAAAATGTTTTTGAAATTCCTTCCACGTTTCTTGCACTTCATCTATCTTGGTTTTAATTTCTTCCCACCAAAGGGTGGCCTTTCCCTGTATTTGGTAAACTACTAGAGAAGCTTTAATTTTTTTAGTATACTCGTAAATCTGAAAGTATTTACCCATATTAATCAGCCAGGCTTCTGCCACTTCTTTGGATTCCCCTTCAAACAATGATGGTTTGATTTTCTTTAACTCACCTTGTAATTTTGTCTTCTTCCCTTTTGTCCTATTTTGATCGAACACATTATCTAAATGCCATTCTTCTTCCTTGTTATGGCCTTCTGCGGATTCCACATTATCCTCCCCATTTTTCGGAGTTGGGGTCTTTTCTCTATTTTCTGTACTGGGGTTGGGACCATGCTGATTTTGTCGATCGGATAGACTTTTAACGATCTTCTCATGTTCTTGTCTTAGTCACTCATTCTCCATCCTCAAGTTCATTATTTCTGCTCATAGTTGTTGTACAGTTTCCAGCAGAACAGTGTTGGCTTGTCACAATTCCTCTCCCAATTGTACCCATAGTTCTAGGTTTGTCTCCCTATAAGGAGTTTTGGGTCTGGGGCTTCTCTGCATTTTTTTTTTGTCTTGTGTTGACTTCAATTCTTTCTTCTCTCTTCTGTGTTGATATACATCCAAACTCAATTTATGTAATTTATTTATCGCAATATTACAAAAGACTTAATGCATTGTACTAAAATGACCCTGAAGTCTCAGTATTTGATCTTACGCTCTGATACCATTTGTAACATCCAAATATATATAAAAAAAATTCTTTAACCACATGTAATAAAAGAGTTAACCTACGAATATAATTTTATTAATGTCGTTGGGGACGATGCTATCACAGTCTACACATATTACATGGATGTGGTTACGTGGCATTAGATTCCCCGTTAGACTCCACGTATCTCTACTGAGGGTGGCCATTAAAGTTATCGTCCTGGTCCTTACCTCAGGGCCATCCACCTTACTAAGATGGGAGGACCCCGAGGTCCTCCTACTTTCCTCTTCGTTCCATTGATCGCAGGCTTCCTAACTCTTCATTAGACTCAATCACTCTGATATTTCTGAAGATAATCCATCTGGTGCGGTCCTTGTCGTTGGATTTCAAATGATCCATAGTCCTGGTTGCTTGAGGTGATAGATAGGCTTAATACCCTTTGGTTGCGAGAGAATAGTCATTTGTGCTTACCTCTATTTGTGGTTCTTCCACTCTGCGGCCTGATTGGTAGTCTGTTGGTCCTAGTTTGGAATCTGTCATCCCTGTCCTACCTAGGCTACATGCCTATCCCTAAGGTAAGGTAATTCACCATTGAAGCTAAATGTTTTGTTGACTGTTATGTCATTCCTGTATTAAATGGATGCGGTGGGCTTCCTCACTATCTTTCATGCGTAGAGTTTTACTCATACAAAAGAGGTTTTGTTCGTCGAGTAAGAGTGAACTCTAGATGGAGCAGTTCAGCTTCATATGTCTTGGAAAGGTAGTCAATTCACCTCACCCATTTTGCTTAAAATGTATTCCCTTTTTCTTCAGTATTCGAAAGTGTTTTCATTGTATGCAACAAGGTTGGTTAATAGCTACATGAGGACCGATTTTTGCTTTAGGTAATGTCTATTCTTATACTATCGATTAAATTTAGTTCACGATTGTTAAACTAGAGCTGACCTTGTTTGGTTGATAATTTGAACAGGTAAGGAATTTATGGCATCCATTCGCCCTTACAGCACAACCATATGGGACCTCCACATTCTAAAACTGCTATGTCATCTTTCTCCAGGTGGGTTGGCTGAGAAATCCTCCTGGATCGAGTTATTAGACTTATCTCTAATTTCAGAGAGCTTGAAATTATATAAAAAGGGATTTGTTACTTATGGTTGGAATACCTCCGCACAAGGGTTTAACTATTTGTTTTAAGTTACGATTTGAGTCGGTAAGCTCGATACTTGAAATCGTATTTTGGTTTTGATTAAATATGGATTTTGGTTTATGTTTGGTAACCAATGGAGGTGGGACTGTGGTTGGGTATTCATATGATGCTGTAACTTATTGGCTCCTATGCCCACATATTACGAAGCTTTATTATATATAATGTTGTTTAAATTTGTCTTCAATGCCAAGAATGCTTTGAAGTTTTTTTTGCATGTAATGAATTGTTGGTTATGATTCTCTGTGAATGAATTCTGAATGTACAAGCTCGGTTTACCGTCTTTGTTCTAAGATTTTGAGGGTTCGAAGATTTAACGAGCTTGGGCATTTGGCTCTGGAAGGGTTCTTACAAAACTCATCCTAGGCCGAATCCCTACCCTTCAATATTGACATTTCTTCACTTAAGTGTGACGTGTATCGTTATATTCATGTTTTACATTGCTTGCTATGAATGTACAATAATCATTGTATTGTTTTTAGGAATGCTTTTACTATATCAGTGTATGATTTTGTTATGTATCATAATTGGTTTATAATTGGGTTGTAGTCCTGTTAAATGAAAGAAATCTAGGCTCAAATAATAGTTCTTTGAATCAATGTTTGACTGTTATTCTCGTGATTCCTCAGGAAGTAAGCTAGAATCATTTTAGTAAAAAATGCCATCATGAAAAGTTCCGTTATTTTCATATTCTATATTCATGTATTCAGGCAACTGTATATTCTCTTTTTTGTATATAATTTATTCAAGATTCATTTATGCTTATTTCTATGTCAAAGCAATACTACTACAACATTCTCAGTTGTTAGACTAAATTTCCTTCATGACAATAATTAATAATTCTATCCTAAGGTAATAAATAACTGCTAACATAATGATAAGTACTTATCTGGCTATCTGAATGGATATAATCCAAGCCTACATCCCTTGATTTAGAATATCTCTCCTCCCAGCCTTGGATCTAGAAATTACGTCCAAAATCCCCCTCCGATCTCTTCCTCTACTATCAAGGATAGACAGCTTGGTACCTTGGGCATGAGGAAACTAATCTAGCCTCAAGTTGCGTACCTCATTTTTCACTGGCTAACTTGCACAACTCTGGGAATGAAATTTCTCATAGTATAGTTTTCCTCTTTTTCCAAACCTTACTAGTTTCTTTATGTTTCCCTTTTCAAGAGAAAAGAGTCAGAGAACTATCTGTAGCTATTTTTTCATCAGCAGTTCATAAAACTGTTTTTCTAATTCCATTCAGAAATGAAATCCAAATCTTTTAATTAATGTTTAACAACCTTTCTTTTGGATTTTCAGCCTAAATGTTTTTAACAATTCAAAATAAACTAAAATAAAATAATAGTGGTAAATAAACTTAATAACCACAGTTTTCAGTGTGTCACTGGGTGTTACAACTCCCACCCCTTGTGAGGAACGTTGTCCCTAGTGTTCTTTCTTTAATTAAGCAGTGTAGGATAGACTTTCTGCATGGCTTCCTCTTCTTCCCATGTTGCCTCATTTGGGCCAAAGTGCTTCCATTACACTTTAACTTTGGTGATGGCTTGCCTTCGCACGATAGTTTTTCTCTGGTCTAGGATACGAAGAGGCTCTGCCACAAATTCGCCCTCGGGTTCTACCTGCACATTCATAATCTTTTGTTAGACAATTTTTATAAACCATAATTATTAATAGTTATATTTCATTTTATCATTACCTGAATGGTTTCCTAGTTAATAATATGTCAAGGATCGTATACATATTTTTTTGGTAATGATACATGGAAGACATTGTGGACTTGAATGTGGCCTGGGAGTGCTAGCTCGTATGCCACAAGTCTAATTCATTCTAGAATCTAAAAAGGCCCACATTACCGTGGTGCCAATTTTGCATAACCTTTTCATTGCAATGTGCTTTTGTAGGGCTTAACCTTCAAATATACGTGATGTCCTATCTGGAACTCTTTATGGGTCCTTTCCTTATATGCGTACACCTTTTTCCTGTCTTGAGTAACCTTTAAATTTTGGCGAACCTTTTTGATGATGGCTTCCATATCTACTAACATATCAGGACCCAATGCTAATTTGTTATCTAGAATATTCCAGTCTATGGGTACTCGACATTTCTGTCCATATAGAACTTCAAAAGGGCTCATACCTAATCATTCATGCTGTCCATTATTTTAGGAAAAATCCACCAATTAGAGATAATCCTCCCATTTCTTGGGTTGTTGCATTACAAACATTCTCAACATGTCTTCCAAGACTTGGTTCACTCACTCTGTATGGCCATCTATTTGCGGATGGTAGGTAGTGCTGAATTGAATTTGAGTGCCTGATCTGACAAAGGGAGTTTTCCAAAATGAAGATGTAAATTTTACATCGCTGTCGTAGATCACTACTCGAGGTATCCCATGTAGTCGGAAGATTTCCCTCATAAATATGTCTACAATCTCCACCGTTTTATAAGTGGATTTTACAAGAATGAAATAAGCAGGTTTCCTCAACTTGTCCACCACAACTATGATTGAGTCATGTTGTTTTATTGTACGAGGTAAACTAGTAATGAAGTCCAGAGTGATTGTCTCCCTTTTCCATTCAGGAATGGGTAAGGGTTCTAAGAAACCAGCAGGATGATGGTGTTCTGCCTTTACCAATTGGAATTCTAAACATTTGGACAAATATTCTGCCACATCTTTTCTTAGCCCTCGCTAGAAATAACTTTTCTTGATAACAAAAAATAATTTATGGTATCTTGGATTTGTTGCGTAAGGTTTTCTATGAAACTAATCTAATAACAAGTGCTTAACGGACTTTTGGTTGGGAATATAAATCCTATTTCTGAATGTTAACAATTTTTTGGGGATAATTCCATACTCCAGATGCCTCCCTTTTTCCTGAGCTTCAAAGGCTTTCTGCCATAAGAATGCATATTATGGGTCTCTTAGGGAGGGCTCTCGGATAAAATATCGTAGGTAAGATTTTGCTTGGCTGAATTGTACTTCATAAATTCAATGTACTTTTCATCTAAAAGCGTCTGCTAACTTATTTTCTTTTCCTTTGAGGTGTTTCATGTCAAAGTCAAACTCACTCAAGAATGCGGTCCATTTGGCATACCGAGCATTTAAACTAGATTGGTTAAAGAAATTTGTAAGACTACTGTGATTAGTTAATAACATAAATTTCTTTCCTAGAAGATAATGTCGCCACTTTTTTAATGCATGCACTACTCTAGTCAGTTACAGATCGTAGGCAGAATAATGTTGTTCATACTCCTTCAGTTTGTGTGATTCATAGGCTATGAATTTTTCTTCCTGGGTTAATACTCCACCGACACCCTCTTTACTTGCATCCAGACATACTACAAAAGACTTTTCCGAATATGCTACTTTTAGCACTGGGGCGGTCATGAGAAGTTGCTTTAATTCCTCAAAGCTTTGCTAGCATTCTGCTTTCCAGTGGAAATCATGCCACTTTTTCTACAGTGAGGTCATCGGAAAAGCTATTTTTGAGAAACCCTTGATAAACTCATAGTAATACCCCGCAAGGCCTAGAAAGGATCTTATGTTAACAACATTTTTCGGTGTGGTCCATTCCATGATCTTTCTGATATTTTTTGGGTCCACCACTATACCTTTTGCTGAAATTACATGGCATAAGCACTGCATTTGATCCTTGTAGAAACTGCACTTGATGAATTTTGCGTACAACTAGTTATCATGCAGAAACTGCAATACTGTTCTCAAATGTTGCTCATGTTCCTCCTAATTTTTTGAATATATCAAGATATCATCGATAAAAAATAGTACAAATTTATCCAAAAATGGCTAGAAAATCCCATGCATTAGGCTCATGAAAGTGGCCAGAGCATTGGTAAGGCCGAAAGGCAGTATCACAAACTCATAGTGCCCATAACGAGTTCGAAATGCAATTTTGTAGATGTCCTCGTCCTTTATTCTGATTTGATGGTAGTTGAACTTAAAGTTGATTTTAGAAAATATGTTAGCTCCTTGTACTTGATCGAATAGATCATCTCTATGTGGTAAAGGATACTTGTCTTTGATGGTAAGCTTGTTCAGTTGATGGTAATCAATGCATAATCTTAATGTCCCATCCTTTTTTCGTACGAATAGTACAGGGGCTTTGTTATGAAACCAGCTCACAAAAGGATAGAAAAGAGAGATAAATGTCTTAGAATTCAGCCTCTTCGAGGGGCCAACCTCTTTTACATACATAAATGCACAATTCTTGAATGATTCAAATGACAAAACCTCCTTTCTATATATAGGAGTCTAAGGAGTCACAATATAACCTAGCCAACCTAACAATAATAATATAAAGCCACAAAAATAACAATAGAGGGATTATGTGGGGCATAGTAATAACAATATGGAGACAATAGGGGCACAACAATATTAATAAGGGATATAACTACAATAGTAATGGGGTAATCACTAGTATTATAGGGACCTAACATGCCCCTCTCCTTCAGAAAAGTGTTGTCCTCAACGCTTGAGTAGTTCTGGATGCTTATGTATAAAATTCTCATCCTCCCATGTGGAATCTTCAATGGATAAGTTCTTCCACTTGATGAGATACTCTGAAATTGATCGATTTCATAGCTGTCGAGTTTTTGTTTCTTTGACTTATTCTGGTTCCAATATAATTTTTTCCTTCCTCGTGAAGTTCTGGCAATATTGTTTGAACTGGGAGCTTGTCGCCTATGACCTTCTTTAAACATGAAACATGGAAAATTGGGTGCACTCGAGAAGCTGCAGGAAGCTCCAATTTGTATGCCATCGTACCAATCTTTTGCAACACCTTGTACGGACCATAATACTTTGGTGATAATTTATTATCCTTCTTAGCTTGCTTGAGGGACATTTTCTTATATGGTTGTAGCCGTAGGAATACCCAACCACCTACATCAAAACTTCTTTCGCTGCGATGTTGATCTGCCTGTTGTTTCATTCTATTCTGTGCCAACACGAGGTTATCCTTTAAGAGTTGGAGGACTTGTGTTGATGTTCGATGTGATGTTCCACTGCTTGAACCTTAGAATTTTCTCTTAAATATGATGTGATGGATGGTGGCTGATACCCATAAAGTGCCATAAATGGGGTCATTTTTTGTTGCTGTATGGAAGGAAGTGTTATGCCACCATTCAGCCAGAGGCAACCATTTGACCCATTGTGTCTGTTTATCAATACAAAGCAACGAAGATATCCTTCCAAACATTTGTTTACTATCTCAGTTTGCCCATCAGATTGAGGATGATAAGATGAGCTATGAGCTAACTGAGTACCAAGACAAGAAAATAATTCTGGCCAAAAATTTCCAGTGAAAATGGGATCTCTGTCACTTACAATAATCTTTGGATTTCCATGTAGCTTTTGAATTGTTTCCATAAATGCCGTGGAAACTGTACTGGCTTAAATGGATGTGATAATGCACAAAAGTGTGCATACTTGGTAAGTCTGTCAACTACCACCATGATGACACTCTTTCCCTCAGACTTGGGTAAACCTGTGATAAAATCCATTGAAACCTCCTCCGAACGTTGGCTTGGAATGGATAAAGGTTGTAATAGACCCGGTTTCTTAGTTGTTTCAACTTTATTTTGTTGGCAAACCAAACATTCCGCCACAAACTTTTGAATATCTGATTTAAGGCCATCCCAAAAAAATTCCTTCTTAACCATGTGGTAAGTTTTTTAAAATCCTGAGTGCCCTCCTCAGGGAGAAGTGTGCAATTCCATAAGAATTTTTTTTTAGCTAGGTATTCTTACAGAGGTATAAATGATCTTTGTACCATAATGAATCATTTTGCCAGCTAAATTTATCAGACGTACTGGAATCTTGTTGTAACTTTTGAATAAGTGCCCAAACTTCTTCGTCATTATTCCATTCCTCCCTCGCTTTGTTTACCCAATTTGGTTGGATAATAGAAATGGTGCACAACAATGCTTCCACATCCTCATCCTTTCTTGAGAGTGCATCTACCACCACATTTTGCTTCCCTTTTTTGTAGATGATTTCAAATTCATAACCCAACATCTTTGTGGCGCACTTTTGTTGCTCTTTATAGGATAATCCCTTTTCTAAAAAGTATTCAAGGTTATCATGATCTGTTTTTACGTTGAAGTGTCTACCCATTAGGTGGGGTCACCATTTCTTAAGTGCATGGAGTATTGCCAACATTTCCTTCTCATAAATAGCTTTGTGTAAAAAAATTCCCTTGATTGGATGACTTTCAAAAGCAATGGGTCTTTCATCTTGCATTAAAACAACACCAATTCCATTTCCTGAAGCATCACATTCCACAATAAAGGTTTTTGTGAAGTCCAGTGTAGCTAAGACCGGTGCTTGGCACATTGCCTTTTTAAGATGTTCGAAAGCCTTTGGCTTCTGGAGTCCATGAAAATGCATCTTTCTTCAATAGTGTTGTTAGAGGTGCTGCTATTCTCCCATAATTCTTAACAAACTTGCGATAATACCCTGTCAACCCGAGAAATCCTCGCAGATGCTTTATGGATGTGGGGATTCTCCATTCCTTAATGGCTTTAATTTTGCTGGGGTCTACCTTAACTCCTTCATGAGATACAATATGACCCAGATATTCCACCTCTTGTACTCCAAAGAAACATTTGGATATTTTTGCATATAATTGTTTTCTCCTCCAATAGTTGTAGCACCCTGTCAACATGTTCAACATGATCCTTCCAAGACTTGCTGTAGATTAGTATATCATCAAAAAATACTAACAAAATTTTCTAAGGAAGGGTTTGAAAATGGAATTCATCAAACCTTGAAATGTAGAAGGTGCATTGGTAAGGCCAAAAGGCATGACCAAA
>APFE030522021.1:84949-112035 GCA_000404065.3 Pinus taeda | reverse complement strand
AGTGCTTGGCACATTGCCTCTTTAAGATGTTCGAAGGCCTTTGTTGCTTCTAGAGTCCATGAAAAATGCATCTTTCTTCAATAGTGTTGTTAGAGGTGCTGCTATTCTCCCATAATTCTTAACAAACTTGCGATAATACCCTGTCAACCCGAGAAATCCTCGCAGATGCTTTATGGATGTGGGGATTCTCCATTCCTTAATGGCTTTAATTTTGCTGGGGTCTACCTTAACTCCTTCATGAGATACAATATGACCCAGATATTCCACCTCTTGTACTCCAAAGAAACATTTGGATATTTTTGCATATAATTGTTTTCTCCTCCAATAGTTGTAGCACCCTGTCAACATGTTCAACATGATCCTTCCAAGACTTGCTGTAGATTAGTATATCATCAAAAAATACTAACAAAATTTTCTAAGGAATGGTTTGAAAATTGAATTCATCAAACCTTGAAATGTTGAAGGTGCATTGGTAAGGCCAAAAGGCATGACAAAAATTCATAATGACCCTCATGAGTTCTAAATGTTGTTTTCAGAATGTCTTTAGTCTTCATTCTGATTTGACGATATCCTGAATGAAGATCCAACTTGGTGAAGTAAAATGATCCATGCAATTCATCCAGTAATTCATCAATGAAAGGAATGGGAAACTTATCTTTAATAGTGAGCTTGTTGAGCTCCCTATAATACGAACACATGCACCATGATCCATCCTTCTTGTGCACCAATACTACTGGAGCAGAGAAAGAACTTTGACTAGGTTGAATTATACCAGCCTCTAGCATTTCTGCAACCATACGTTCAATTTCACTCTTTTTGGCATGGGGATATCTGTACGACCTGCTGTTTGCAGGAACAATTCCTGGAATCAGATGAATAGCATGATAATAATCACAAATAGGTGAGAGACCTTTGGGAGTCTCAAATACCTTGGAATGATTGTCCAAGACGTTTTGAGATCTGGAGAAATAGATGATTCTGATGTGGAATCATCTAGCGAACATAGTTGTGCAATTACACCTCTTAGTTGCTTTTGTAGAAGCTTTGTGACACCGTTAGAGCTGATTATCTTTCCCGGTTTCCCTGCAATACCCCTTAATTCAACTTCCTTTTCTTCCATAGAAAATTTCATGAAGAGTTCTTGAAAATTAAAAGCTATTTTACCCAATGATTGTAGCCATTGGACTCCTAGTCCAACATCAACACCTCCCATTGAAATGGAAAGAATTGGGCTAGTCAATACATATTCTCCCATGGATAGATTGATATTATGGCGCTTTCCAGAGCAATTATCATTCCTCCATTTGCAATCATCACTTGACACTCTCGTGCTGGATATATGAAGCCATTCAATTATTTTTCTATCTTACAATGAATAAAATTGTGGGTACTTCTTGAATCAATCAACACTATTACCTTTTTCTTCTTGATTTGTCCTTCTATCTTGATGCTTTGAGGAGTGGTAATTCCAGCCAATGCATTACAAGATATGGTCGGATTCATTTCTTCTTCATCTAGGCTTTGTTCCTGGAATATATCCTCTTCTTTTGACCTTTCTTGCTCCTTTTCTTCTCTCTTCACAATCTATGTAGAATAATTTCTTCTCAGCACACTTATGACCTTTAGTGTATTTGCTATCACAATTGTAACAAAGCCCTTTTTCTCTTTTTTCTTCCAATTGTTGTGGTGTCAACTTTATTGTTTGTGGAAGACTAGGGGAAAAAACACTTCCATCTTTATAGTTGTGAATGGTATGCTTCCTGGTTGCCACAATTTTTCTTGCTAACCTAAATGCCTTCTCTAATGCTTCAGGTTCCCAAAGGCGAACATCATGTTGGATATTATCCTTTAATGTCCCTATGAACACATCAATCCTATGCTCCTTTAAAATATTTTTTACACTTGTGTTCAATTTTTGGAACTCCTCAATGTGCTCCATTATTGAACCCTTTTGTTTGAGACTTATCAATTGGCTAAAAAAAGTTTCTTTTTGTATCCTCATAATGTGCTGTCAATTCTTCCATAAAAATTTCCCAAGTGATAATTTATTATGAGAGCAAAGCCATTGATACCATACAAACTAATTTGGTTCCAAACATAAAGTTTCAATACATACCTTTTGTGTGTTTTGCACATTATTGAGATCAAAAAATTGCTCCATCTGTAATATCCATGTTGCAGGATCCTTGCCATCAAACTTCCTCGTATCGATTTTTGAAATACGGTGGGTCTTCGATCCAACATTAGAGCCTATGAAATCATGATTAAAATTTCTTTTGTTCTCATCATGAGATTCCTTTACTACCCTTTCACCATTAGTAAGAATTTCTTGTAGAAACTTTGTTAAATTTGTCTTCAAAACTGTCTTCAAATCTTCCATGCCTATCTTCAAATCTTCCATGTTTGTCTTCAAATCTATATTCAAATCGTTCATCTTAGCTTCCACTTCATTCATCTTAGCTTCTATGCCTTTCTTTAAACAATCCATCTTAGCTTCTACACCTTTGTTTAAACCATCCATCGTAGCTTCTACATCTTTCTTTAAACCATACATCTTAGATTCTGTTCCTTTTTGTGCAAGTGACACTTGTTGCACTTGGTCTCGTAATTTTGGTATATCATGTTGCATTTCTTCCTCTTCTTCATGAGTCATGTTAGAGCTTTAGGTTTCTTACTAGGTGTTTGCATTTTCTTTCCTCGAGGCATCAATTATTGATAAAAATGCTTTACCATTCCCTTTGAAATCCTTCAAACTAATTTTTCAAACCATGCTTATGCAAAAATTAAGAAAAAAAACTACACACCCTTTTTCACTTTGTGGGAGCTTGATATTGAATTTGATGTATCTTTGTAATTTCAAATCATCTAGTTCTGAAATTGCGATTTGCAGTAGCCCTCTACGTCCTATTTCTAGTGCCACCAGTCTGATCCAAATTGGATTCTCCAGGGAAGAGTTATGCCAAATCCCCCACAATGACCTGATTATAGACTAGTTAAGTAGAGAGAACTTGTACGACATGCCACGAGTCATTGTTTTGACCTTTGGCTATGAAAAATATATACACGAAACTACAGTCCATCATCTTTTTGTAACTTCTTATGAAATTTCAATCCGATGCTCAGAGAGAAAGTTATGATGATTTTCCCTAGGTCACTTGTTTGGAATGTAATTTAGGAGTCTGCAAAAATACCACATTCCTCAGATCATATCTCCACAAATATAGTGCGAAAAGCTTTGAAACTCAGACCCAAGGTTCAATGCGATTTCATCTCAAATGTTTTTTTTTTTTTAGCTTCTGAAACATCGTAGAAAAAAAGTTATAGTGAAAATTCCACGATGACCTATTTGGAGCAGTGAAACCCTAAAATCCAATTCTCTGATACCAAATGTTATGAAACTAGCTCACAGAAAGATAGAAAAGAGAGATAAACGCCTTAGAATTCAGCCTCTTCAAGGGGCCAACCTCCTTTACATTACATAAATGAAAAATTCTTGAATGATTCAAATGAAAAAACTTCCTTTCTATATATAGGAGTCTAAGGAGTCACAATATAACCTAGTTGACCTAACAATAATAATATAAAGCCACAAAAATAACAATAGAGGGATTCTATGGGGCACAGTAATAACAATATGGAGACAATAGGGGCACAACAATATTAATAAGGGAAACAACTACAATAGTAATGGGGTAATCACTAGTATTATAGGGACCTAACAGACCCCCGAAGGGGACATAGTAGGGCGGATATAACCTTTATCTAACAGTTCTTGAAGCTGCATTTTTAATTCTGTTAAATTAGGAATGCTCATGCTGTAAGGGGATTTAGAAATGGGAGCTGTCCCAGGCACTAACTCAATGGTAAAATCGATGTCCCACTTTGGTGGCAACCCAGGAATGGATTCAAGGAATACGTCCACAAATTCTTGAATTACAGGAATGTTCTCTAAGGAGGTCATCTTATTCTTGTCATTGTTGTATCCTACTTGGAAAACATAAATCTGGTAGCCTTTCCTTATACATATCCCAATATGGTTGGCTATAATAGGGCGCAATTTAACATTCTTCTTGATTCTTTAAATTTCTTCTCATTGCCCAGACTCGGTAAGATAACTGATTGATTTTTCATTGCAACCCACTAGAGACCAACGACCCTCCAAACCATCCATTCCTATCAATACATCATACGAACCCAAGGGAATGATGTTTATGTCAACATGAGTCAGCTGTCTTGAAACTATTATAGGAAGTTTCCTGTTTTTGCAGACAACCTCCTTTTTGTCCTGGTGGCTAGCTGTACTAGCCAAGGTTTCTTAAATTTACTACCTTGCAGTTTACATTTTTCTACCACATTAGGACTAATGTAACATAAGATATCACCTAGATCAAATAAAATAGAAACATGTTGATCCAAAATCATACCATCACATTCGATCATAGTGGGATGATACTCTGCTTGATGATCATCCAAGGCAGCATTGATTCTGGGCATGCCTCTTGCAATATCTCCCATGGTAGATGCTTCCTGCATGTTTGACAGCTATTCAGTTCGAGCCTTGTGTGGACAGTTCTTGTAATAGTGTGCTTCCTCACATCCCAGACATTGCAGTGGCAGCTCTGGTGGCTGGTCTGAAATGGTTCTGCTAGCTCCTTCCGGTTGTCTATTCTCAGTATACGTCTGAGTTCTGGGCATATTTCTTGCAAATTTTCCAAAAGTTCTCTATTGGTTATTTTTGCCATTTACGACTTTTGGTTGCCTGTTTGGTAGTACATTCCTCATTTTCTTGCAAATGGCTCCCTTAGGTCGTCCATTTTTCTTCCTGATCTATTGGTAACAGATGCCAACTTTACATATGACATCATCCATTATTTTAGGATACTCGAATTCTAATTTTTCCTTCATAAAATTTGGCAAGCTGCTAATGAACCGCTGAATTTTTCTTTCTCTTCTTGCATATATGGAACGTACCATAACAGGGAAGTAAACCATTTAACATACTTGTCCATGGTTAAGGCTCCAACCTGAACTCATGGAACTCCTTAGCCTTTTCGTCGTAGTAACGTTCAGTTAGATATTTATCTTTAATTTTTTTTTGAAATTCCTTCCACATTACTTGCACTTCATCTATCTCGATTTTAATTTATTCCCACCAAGGGTGGCCTTTCCCCGTATTTGGTAAACTATAAGACAAGCTTTAAGTTTTTTAGTATACTTGTAAATATGAAAATATTTACCCATATCAATCACCCAGACTTCTGCCACTTCTTCAGATTCCCCTTCAAACAATGATGCTTTGATTTTCTTTGACTCACCTTGTAATTTTTTCTTCTTCCATTTTTTCATATTTTGATCGAACACATTATCTGAATGCCATTCTTCTTCCTCGTTATGGCCTTCTGCAGATTCTGCATTATCCTCCCCATCGCTGGGAGTTGGGGTCTTTTCTCTATTTTCTGTACTAGGGTTGGGACCATGCTGATTTTGTCGATCGAACAAACTTTTAAGGATCTTCTCTTATTCTTGTCTTAGTCGGTCATTATCCATCCTCAAGTTCATCATTTCTGCTCATAGTTGTTGTACGGTTTCCAGCAGAACAACGTTGGCTTGTCACAATTCCTCTCCCAGTTGTACCCATAGTTCTGGGTTTGTATACCCATAAGGTGTTTCGGGTTTGGGTCTTTTCTGCATTTTTTTTTGTCTTGTGTTGACTTATATTCTTTCTTCTCTCTTTTGTGTTCATATACATCCAAACTCAATTTATGTAATTTATTTATCGCAAGATTGCAAAAGAATTAATGCATTGTACTAAAATAACCCTAAAATCTCAATATTTGATCCTGAGCTCCGATACCATTTGTAACATCCAAATATATATAAAAAAATTCTTTAACCACATGTAATAAAAGAGTTAACCTATGAATATAATTTGATTAATGTCGATGGGGACAATGCTACCACACTCTACACATATTACATGGACGTGGGTACGTGGAATTAGATTCCCTTTAGACTCCATGTATCTCTGCTAAGGGTGGAAATTAAGGCTATCATCTTGGTCCTTACCTTGGGGCCATCCACCTCACTAAGGCGGGAGAAACCCGAGGTACTCCTACTTTCCTCTTCGTTCCATTCACCGCAAGCTTCGTAACTCTTCATTAGACTCAGCCGCTCTGATATTTTTGAAGATCATCCATCTAGCGCAGTCCTTGTCATTGGATTTCAGATGATCCACGTCCTGGTTGCTTGAGGTGATGGGTAGGCTTAATACCCTTTGGCTGCGAGAGAATAGTCATTTTTCTTACCTCTGTTTCTGGTTCTTCCACTCTGCAGCCTAATTGGTAGCTTGTTGGTCCTAGTTTGGAATCTGTCGTCCCTATCCTACCAAGGCTACATGCCTATCCCTTAGGTAACGTAATTCACTGTTGAAGCTAAATGTTTTGTTGACTGTTCTGTCATTCCTATTTTAAATGGATGAGGTGGGGTTCTTCGCTGTATTTCATTCGCAGGGTTTTACTGATACAAAAGGGGTTTTTTTCGTCAAGTAAGAGTGAACTCCAAATAGAGTAGTTTGGCTTCATATGTCTTGGAAAGGTAGTCAATTCACCTCACCCATTTTTCTTAAAACGTTTTCCCTTTTTCTTGAGTATTCAAAAGGGTTTTCATTGTATGCGACAGGGTTGGTTCATAGCTACGGGCGGATCAGTTTTTTCTTCAGGTAATGTATGTTCTTATCCTATCATTTAAATTTAGTTCGGGATTGTTAAACTAGAGATGACCTTGTTTGGTTGCTAATTTGAACATGTAAGGAATTGATGGCTTCCATTCGCCCTTACAGCACGACGATATGGGGCCTCCACATTATAAAACTGCTATGTCGTCTTTCTCCAGGTGGGTTGGATGAGAACTCCTCCTGTGTTGAGTTGTTAGACTTATCTCTAATTTCAGAGAGCTTGAAATTGTAAAAAAAGGGATTTGGGCCTTATGGCTGGAATACCTCTACATGAGGGTTTAACTAGTTGTTTCAAGTTACAATTTGAGTCGGCAAGCCCGATAATTGAACTCGTATTTTGATTTTGATTAAATATGCATTTTGGATTATTTCTGGTAACCAATGGAGGATGGATGGTGGTTGGGTACTCATATGATGTCGTAACTTATTGGCTCCTATGCCCACATATTACGAAATTATATATAATGTTGTTTAAATTTGTCTTCAATGTAGAGAATGTTGTGAAGTTTGTTTTGCATGTAATGAATCGTTGTTTTAGATTCTCTGTGAATGGCTTCTAAATTTATAGGCTCGGTTTACCATCTCTGTTCTAAGATTTTGAGGGTTCGAAGCTTTAATGAGCCTGGGCATTCGGCTCCGGAAGGGTTCTTACATATCTCGTCTTAGGCTGAATCCCTACCCTTCAATATTTACATTTATTAACTCAAATGTGACTTGTATCATTATATTCATGTTTTTCTTTGCTTGCTATGAATTTACAACTATCACTATATTGTTTTCAGGAATGCTTTACTATATCTGGGTATATGATCTTGTTATGTAGCATAATTGGTTTATAGTTGGGCTGTAGACCTGTTAAATACAAGAAATCTAGGCTCGAATAATAGTTCTCTAAATGAATGTTTGACTATTATTGTCATGATTCTTCAGGAAGTAAGCTAGAATTCTTTTAGTAAAAGAATACCATCATGAAAATTAGTGTTACTTATTTTCATATTCTATATTCATGTATTCAGCCAACTGTATATTCTCTTTTATGTATATAATATATTCAAGATTCATTTATGCTTATTTCTATGTCAAAGCAATACTACTGCCACATTCTCAATTGTTAAACTAAATTTCCTTCATGAAAGTAATTATTAATTTCTATCCTAAGGTAATAAATAGCTGCTAACATAATGGTAAGTACTTATCTATCTATCTAAGTGAATATAATCCAAGCCTACATCCCTTGATTTAGAATATCTCTCCTCACAGCCTCAAATCTGGCAATTATGTCCATAATCCTGCTCTGAGAGCTTCCTATATACTCAAGGACAGATAGCTTGGTACATTGGGCATCACAAACTTAACCCTCAACATGGGTTCATAATATCTAGATTGATAGGACACATAACTAACATACATGTTGTATGCATTATGATTTTCCAAGTAACAGAACCATGCATATCATATAACATTATACTTTCTCATTTATGATTGCAATTCACATTGCAACATTTTTACCTTGATAGGTTTTTTTTTGCCATTAAGCTACCACTACTTAATCCCATCAACAACGTTAGTCATAAATATGCATCATTTAACAAGTATTCACTTTCCAAATCATTTCCAATTTCCACAGTGTATTGTCATCAACCAACCAATATATGAAGTAACTACCATAATCACTTGTTTACGAATTGTAATAAGCTTAAATCAAATTCAATTCATGCATATAAGTTTTATTAATTAGTCATGAAATACTAACCAATCACAACTACTAACCATCTTAATGCAGTCATGTCAAGACATAATCAACAATTAGTTATCATAATCAAGTCTCACTACTTGACTCGTTATTTATTTTCAATATCTAAAGGGGTTCTTCCAATGTCCTTTTAAAACACTCTATCATCTTATTCAAGGATGTTCCCCATATTTACATCCATGCATTCACTCATTAAAAGTAGTGCATTGTAACTTTAGTCATGTTCATTAAATGTATCCTTAATATTTCCATATTTGCAAAAGTTGGTAGTTGATTGTCACTCTACTTAGTGAGTGTTCAAGATTATTCATAAGTGTGACAAAGGTTTCAATTTCTTTTATCCTCATCGAGATTCCGATGTCATGAACATATTTTTGCAACAAACGTTATTGCTTACTACTCAATGCAATGATAAACATGAATCACACATTTCATGTCAAAAATAGCCTACTGTATATATATCAATATGTATATTGTTAGACTCATACCTGAGATAATACCCTCTGGTGGCATACCTCAATTCTTTTCCGCTTACCAATTCCCAAAGGTGCCAGTGCTGCAACCTTTTCCTGTTATACCACTTGTAACATACCCCTATAGCCTCACATGAAAATGCAGGGAATTAGAAATTTTTTACACAAATTACCGACTGATAATTATCTAAACAACTATTCCACATTCCTCATTAACCATTAAATAAAATGTTCATCAATACATAAAGTAACTTTACCAGAGGAATAGTAAGTTTTGTAACCCTTAATCATCACTCTTGTAGTATATTAACATAAATTATATTATGTAATATTGCATCCATTTCATGATTTTCTTAACCACATTAATTAATCATATATTTGACATTATCAACATCATATTATTGCAAGAATCACATCATCAAATTGACATAACAAGCAATCACATCATTGAACAACGATATACCCTGGAAACCATGTAGGGTGAACACCAACAAATGTTTAATTTTAGTATTAAACACTCATGAAGGTGTTCACCCCTGACTCAATGGATTATAAGGGAGTCCATCCCTTAACCATTGTCACAAAATATTACAATCAAATATTATTAAAATCCAACGTACCTGGATAAAATCTATTACAATTATCATGAAACCATTTACCCACAAATGAGCACTCCCTGCATCCTTGTGGCATGATTGTTCCTTCAGTGGACCATCCTGTAGTTCGCACTCATATTCATGGACCATTAATTTTGTACCTGCCACCATGTTAAACATAATCTATCATTTACAGAAGTCATGATCCTTTCCTCTCATTGCTGTTGTCAATAGGCTTTCGTAACATGATTAGATAGAGTATTAATCAATCAACAACTAGTCTTTAAAAGTGATCCTTTAACATCTATTGATATGCATACATGTGATGCAAATAAAATAATTATCAAGCATGTCAAAATAATTACCATGTTACTATGGTCATTCTCACACCAACATGCATTCGTATCCAAAGGAAAACACTATACCATCCATTTCACTTAAAGGATATTGGAAATCTATCTTTGTTTTTAATGCATGTAATTAGATAAAAACTTATTCGAATAGAGCTAGCCCCTTAGCTTCTCCTTTTTGCTTGTAGCTAAGTAATCTTTACAATACAATAGATGTTCCCTTCTAAGGGGAAGCTAACATGATAGACATCATTATCATGCATGAAAATTTAAGTCCCTTTTCGAAGTGTGTTTTCGAAAATCATCTTTCCCAAGATAGAGCTATTTACAAAATCTATTGTATGCACAATGGCATACATTGCGCTAAATGAGAACTAATATGTTAGTCATTATTTATTGAATGCAGATATATGTATTTTACAAAGGAAAGCTAGTACATTTGTTCCAAGTAACTACCTGTTTTACTTTCCATTTCTTGCATGCCGATATATGTATTTTACAAAGGAAAGCCATTAAATTTATTGCAAGTGACTACTTGTCTTACTTTCCATAATACTTATTGTCTTATGCACATAAATCCATGTTTCGCTTTAGAAGATCTAACACAATAGTCCTACAAATCCATGTTTCCCTTTAAAAAATCTAACACAATAGTTATATTTTCACACATGTAATCAACTATTTTTAATATGCTTCTGCATATGTGTTCTTTCCACATAGTTATTTCGAGAACCCAACATAGTTTTTCTATCACTTATGTAGAAAGTTCTTATGCATTTGTTTCCAAGACAATATCATAACAAAGTTCTCGAGCATTTGTTTTCAAAAAAGTATCATAATCAACCTTTCTTTTAGGCATAAGAACTAAGACAATAATAATGGTAACATTTTATGTATTAAACCATGCAGTTAAATCAAACTATCCAATATGAAACATACAAATCATTTATCTTTCTACTCACCAAAACATGTAACTTTTGCAAACTCTTGCAAAGGAATTAACACATTTAACTTATTTTCCATACACAAGAAAAACATATTCTTTGCAAAGAAGCTTCCTATGACTTATATTATCTTTGTGCATTTCGTATACGCATAGGTTCTTATATTTTCTCATAACTAATTATTCTTTTTCAAAAGAACTCTCTTATGCATCACAATATTTCACAAATTACCCTCTTTAATCTATATTCACTTCGAGGAAAATGACTTGGATTTTTTATTATTTCATACACTAGTATGAAATAGCTTTTTGGTAAAGAGCATGCATCCTATATTTTCTTACAGAAAATGAATATGCAATCTTATATATAGACAAGAAAGATTACTTATCTTTTAATTCTGCAAATATATATAATCACAACCTTTTTCTTGTAATAACAATCTTTATCTGCATGTAGTAATATATTTTCTCTACCAAGAAAAATATATAATAACAATCTTTATCTACATACAGTAATATATTTTCTCTACCAAGAAAAATATTTAATAACAATATTTATCTACGTGCACTAATAAATTTTCTCTACCAAGAAAAATATATGATCACAATATTTATCTACATGTAGTAATATATATTTTTTTGAACAAGAAAAATATATAAAAATCAATATTTATCTACATGTAGTAATATATTTTCTTTACCAAGAAAATCTATCTCAATTACTATCATTGTTGTGCATTAAACACACATTCAACCTAAATTTCTAAACACATAAATTTATGAATCTTTTCAAAAAATTACTAACTACTCTTTAAGCATTAGAATTCTTTGGATTTCTTCAAGAAAACATGGACTTATAAAGATATTTAAATTTTCTTTTAATGAAATTAAAAGAGATATACTTATCTTTTCTTGGCATACATCATTAGATCTGTTTGTGTGGGTCTGTTTGTGTGACATCCATGGTAGTGTACATTATTGCATTGAATGAAGTCTTCCTTCAAATTGCAGCCACGCAGTTCGCTCTCCCATCTCGGAAGCGATCTTAACGACATCACTAAATCTCCCATCTTTGAAGCGTTCTTAATGACATCACTAATTTTTCATTCCCTAAATTTTCCATAGTAATTGTGATGGATATAAGCTTTATTTTTTTGGTAGGGAAGTAATACTAACACCGCTAAAAAACAATGGTTCTTACTGCGACAAAATGTTGCAACCTCAACCAAATGAGTAGCTCCCTCAAAAATGGTTTCAAAATCCTTTTTCACAACAACCCTCTAAGTGAAAAGGGTTATTCCATCGTTGTTTCACCATACCGAACCCTAACTACCTTATGTTATTAACCAATTTGGGGTCAAATATTTTACATTATGTTAATAATTAGTTATCCAATGTAGGTTGGTTGGGTATATTACATCAATCTACACATTTGAACCTATATAAATTTTTATTATCATTTCTTTGTGAATTAAGATTATTTTAATTAAAATTATAAAATGTGATATTTAATATTGAAAAGAAAATTATTTCTTAAGATGTTAAGAAAAATTATAATTAAATATATTTTCAAATAAGATACAAGTTATTAATTTTGTTTTTAATATAAATTTGGTGGGATTACATTTTAATCATGTGTTATATATCATCCAAAAGCACTCGATTACTGTTAAGTTAGGATAATTTTCCATAATTACTTTATCTTAATTTACTTACTTTACTTTGTTTTAGTTAAACATATATTGTAATTAATAAAAAGATATAGGAAGTTATATTAAATACTTTTATGAAAAGAAAGTATCCAAGGGTCATGAAGATCGAATGAAAAGAAATGACTTCATATTTTGAAATAGTTAAAGAAAACCTATTATGGTTAGAAATTACCTGCCCAACTTCTCTCTCAGAAAAACTTTGGAAAAGAGGAGAAGGAAAAACCAATAGGGTATTCGGTACCTCAGGGGAGAGAGAGAAGAACTAAAGGGAATTGAAGCAGAATGCTCCTAACTTGCAGAAATGGCATAAAACTATAATTCGTTGAGTTGGTTGACAGTGCGACTTCTTAAAATACATATGACTAAAGTTGTTTGGGACTACGTGGTCTAGGGTATCAAAAATATGTTTCCTAAAATGAAATAAACTCAGGGAGAGTTCCAGTAGAGTTTCTGCTTCTCACGGGTTGGGAGGAACATTTGATTCCCGTGATTCTGTGGTTGGTAAATCGAACAAGCACATAGAAGTATAATTTACTGATTATTCTGTTGGTTATTGAGAAAGTGAATTAATGATTTTGTCATGAACAATTGCATGATATATGTTAACTATGATTTTCTTCATTTTTAACAAGTAAATTCTAGTTTCAAACCATATCTATGTTGGTAGACTTGAGAGAGAAAAAATGCTATTAAGATAATAATTGTAAAAATAAAAGAGCAATTATTTGTTCATAAGTACTCACAGTGATTGTGAACTTGGAAAGGAAAATAAAGAAACAAAATAATATTTTTATTAATCCATTACTCAAGTTTATAAAAGAATTGAAAGAAATTGTCTGTTGTGAGTTATATTTGTATTTATGAAAATAAAATATTTGTAACTGTACCTAACATAGGCATAAAATTAATGAAGGAGTTAGGCATGGTAGGGATCTGAATCACACTAGGAATTTTAGTCTTAGGACTCTGCATGAACCCTAAAATTCCTTAAGGAAACACTTCCAATTAGCCACAAAATCTCATATAGGTAACTGGTAGTATAGTATGGGAAATGAAGGGAAATAAGGACATTAGTGTTATTGTTGGAATTTCCTTTGGGAAAACTGGAAGTCAGGCCATAAGAAAAACAAGAATCATTTTACAAGTGAATACATGTGAACTCTGTGAAAACTAGTCAAAGGTCACGGGTTGGTCTCTCAGTATCAAGGAAGAAACCCTACAAAGAAACAGTCTCGATAGTCCTGTGTAACTAGAGTAAGGCGAGAGTCCAGGTTCTCTTATTATCATACCATTTCATCCAATTTATAAGATGAGGAGGTCTCAGAGGATCATAAGTCCTTTTAAAGGGAGTAATAGGAAGCCTTATGATGGTAAGTAAATACTGTAAATAATTTCAAAAGAAAAACACAAACATATAAGATAATAGGACTAAACTCTGCTATAAAACAAATCAAATATGGGAAACTGAATGCAATATGAAATAATCTGATAAACCTGAATTTATAAGAAAAAACCCATGAAATTTAAGCGAGGTCTATTACACATTCTAAGCCTTGCAAAGCAGAAGTAAGGAGACTGAACTAAAGAAACCTTCATATGCATATCCAGAAATATATATATGTGTGTGTGATAGCTCAATAAAATTCAAAGAAATGACTAAGTGTAGAGAGATAGTAAATGACCGAGAGTCTAGATGTTGTCTATTTACAAAATGTAACCATTTCTAGTATAACACAGAGTTGAAGTTCAACTCAAAATAAATGGTTTTATCTCTTAATTGTAGCAATTACACTTAGAAAAACTATGTTTAAGAAAAATAAGCCACGACATCAAATAATAATTAACGACAGTCTCAACAAGCCCTTAAAAACTTGCAATGTTTGTGAAGAAACTAAGCCAGTAATAAATTTGTAAAATGATTCTGTCATGTCCAATGTATATATGTAGAGCTGAGACCACACCTAGAGTTCAAATGAATGACCGAATAAACCCTAGCGCATGACAACCCTAAAATATATCTTCGTCATCCTAAAACTATAAAGACAAGCGAGGGGATTAAATTAGATGCACAATTGATGGGATTAATAAAAAAAATATTCGATTTCGTAGCCAAAATGACAAGTTACCTACAGGGAGTGCTGAGGGTTCAAAAACACACTATCTAAGCATACTTCTTTCATGTCAGGAGAAGGAAAATGTTCACCTGCACATCAATTTGAAGGTAAGACCTTTTTATCATGCTAGGAAGAGATAAAAATAACCAAGTAGAGATGCCATGGACCCTTTCTCTTCCGGACTTACCATGGTGAACTAGTTGAAGGGATGGACCTTGTTAGGAAGCCCATTAGTTGACCAAGGTCTAGGACAGAAAAGAGTTACCATTAACCTGAGCTACAGGGAGAAAAAATAAAACCCTAACTGAGCTTCATAAGGAAGCAAAAATCTCATCAAAGGTATCACATGAACACTTGGGTAGCGTGGGAGATGAAGATAGTTTCCCTCTATTGACCAAAATTTAATATCAACTGTTGATGGATTCCCAAATCTGTTTCAAATTTAATTGAGTATTGATCCAAAAACTACACCCGTCACCAATCTGATGCCCATCCGTCGGTGGTGAATTCTTTGAGTGGCAGGAAAATGCACTTGTCTAGAAGTTTCGTGATGGATGGGTTACAATTAACATAGACCCATTTAAATTTCCTCCAATGAAGTTTATATGATTGCATAAAAATAATTCGACATTGAAACTAAATAGAGCATGCTTACGCACCCTTTCCACACTAGTATAATGGGAAAACAATCCTTTCTTACCTTCAACATATAATGTTAAGCTTAAGATTGTTCGGTAGATTCCCTCACCCATATAATGGATGAGCAATGAATCCCCAAGGATTGGGGTGTGTGGGGAAATAATAGTCGAGCCTACTTAATGCATCTTCTCCTTAAATTTAGAGCCTTGCCAGGGGCATCACTCTTTTTATTCGAGCCATGAGAAATATTGATTCCATATGTCATGAATGAATGCATATATGATTTTTCAGCTCAATTTGAATAGTAATATTTACATTGTAAAAGTTATGTATATAGATAAAAATATATATATAGTGGTAAACATTACAGGTGGTATCAGAGCTAGAGGTTCTACGCCGAGGACCTGATTGGATGCAAAAAATCTGGTTGTGTGTTTAGAGAGAGAAATAAATCATTTAAGGGGAAGAGGCGAACCCATTTTCACACCATTAGCAAGACCCAACACTGAGCCTAAATCAATATCAATAGAAGGAATTAATTATGAACTATGGAGTTAATTAGAGAATGGATCTCATAACAGGACTGTGGCAATGATGGAATCCATCCAACAACTCCAGTCAGAAATGGAAACCCTCTAGAATGAAAATGAATGGTTGGTACGTGAGCAAGAATGCATTATGAAAAGTTTGATAGATAAACAAAACCATTGGAATTCAAAACCGATCTATGAAAATTGTAATGAAGTAGAATCTCACAAAAGGGGAGAGGGCATTGTACCAGAAGATAGTTAAACTCAAAATTCTGAGGGAAATTATAAAACGCAAGAAAAATACTCCAGAGACACAACTAATAGTGACGGATATAAAAACGAAAAGAAACAAAAAGTTTAATTTTAAGGTGAGGTTAAGAATATTAAGCCTCCAAGTTATGACGGAGAAATTGAGGAATCAACAGAATCTTGGTTAATAAATATAACCAAGTGCTTTCAAATCTATGATTATGATGAAAATTTAAAAGCTCGGTTAGTTGTTTACTAATTACAAGGAAAATCTACCTTGTGGTGGGAGAAAACAAAAGTAGTGCATGTTGTTGATGAGAAATCGATTACTTGGGAAGCATTCCAGAAATATTTCATGGATAAATATTTAACATAACAGTTTTATTATGATAAAGCTCAAGATTTTCATGAAGTAAGGTTGGGACAATTGACTATAGATGAATATGTGGCCAAATTTACGTCTTTACTATGATATGTACCGTATTTAAGAGAACAGAAAGCTAAAGTGAAAATGTTTGTTGGCAGTTTTTTGATGCATATGAAAGAACGCCTTAAGTTTGATTATCCAAAAACTATGGATCATGTTGGAAGGAAAGCATGAATCAGCTATTAGAAGATGCAAAGAAAAGATAATGCTAAAAAATGGATTGGTAAGAAGGGACAAAAGACTGTACACAATAGTAGGAATCACAAACTAGTGAATTATAGGAACAGTTTTAAAGGACAAGGCAAAAACATGGAAATAAATCTAAAAAAATTTCAATCTCATATTGAAACTAGATCAATGGACCCATCTACTAAATTTGAGGGTAATCAAGGACAAAAACCACCCCTGTAATGTTGGAGTTGTGTAGGACCGCATTACAGTAAGAGTTGACCTCTCTGCAGAAGATTGGATCTAATAACTAATATATATGAGGTTTCAATGTGGGCAAGGTGGTGAGAAGCATGTGTGAAATTAATGTGGTCTTTAAAGACTGTCAAGAAGATTATCAACCTAGCATGATCAAAATAGAACGTAAGATGTTAAAGCATAACGTTTCAATTTGGATAGATCTAGGTGCGAGCTTAAATTACATAAGTCCTAGAATAATATAATTGTGTCAGTTACAAACCTGAAAATTTAAAACCGCTTGGCTAGTTCAACTAACCACAGGAGCCAAGAGACGAGTGGGGTCTAAATTAGAATACTTCGCCATCAACTTAGCAGACAAAAACATTAAAGTTAACTTGAATGTTTTTCCTTTGGAATCTTATGATGTTTTAATAGGAATGGATTGGTTGGAGGCTCACTGGCCTTTGGTAAATTGTAAGGAAAAAACTATGAGTTATTTGAATGAAGCGGGTATTAGATGCGAAGTGAAAGGGATTAAAATCCCTTTACAATTAAGGACAACCATAGACATATCTATTAATAATTCAAGAGTTCGCAGATGTATTTTCGGAAAGAATATCAGGGTTACTATTGGGTGTGTGTTATATTATTTCCATGACTACCCCATGCATTGGGGGTCACAGGGGTGACGGGAAGCCCCTCTTGTACCTTGTGCTGGGCACAATAGGGGGTATGCAAGGGGGAATTTTTTTTTGGACCCTATATTAGGTGGGCGTACCTACCCATGTGTTTGTGCATGGATTTTTCACATGCTTTTGGGCATGATGGTTTTGTGTCCATGGTATTTTGTAGATCCAGTCAAGGGAACTACGGTTATGTTCTAATCTAGGGTTAATGGATTGGGGTTTATGGATGCTTTAGCTTGTATATATATGTATTGTAACACTGAAATGAATATAATGAAATATCAATCTGGTAGTCTTGGTTTTGGGATCCAAGGGAAAATATCTGTGTATATCCATTTTATGTTTTATGCTCTCTAAGAATTTGTATGCAGGTATATACGGGATTAAAATCTACATTTGGTATCCGATTTGTTTTGGCTTCAAGGGGATGCCTTTACTGTTGAGGGGTTTTTCTTAGGCCTGTGGTAGACCCTGTTCAGTGGGATATCTATGGCATTTATTCTTGTGCTTAAAGAAGATGGCGATTAGTGGAAAGATAGAGATCGATAAATTTAATGGTCAAAGTTTTGGGTTGTGGAAAGTCGATATGGAGGATCTTCTCGTGGATAAAGATCAGTGGATCGCAATACATTCAGGTACTAAACCAACATTAGTATCAGCTAAAGACTGGGTGAATTTGGATCAGAAGGCAAATGGCACAATACCATTGTGTTTCTTGAATTTAGTATTGTTGAATGTATCAGGGGAAGCTTTGGCAAAGGCTTTATGGGACAAGTTAGCGAATTTGTACCAATCTAAGTCTCTGGTGAATAAATTGTTCCTACAGAAAAAGTTGTATAACTTAAGGATGAAATATGGACACTTAGTGACAGATCATCTGAATGCCTTTAATACTATGGTAAGTCAGTTATTATATGTTGATATTCAAATTTTAGATGAAGATAAGTGCATGTGAATCACTTTGTTGTGTTCTCTACCAAATTCATGCGATAGTTTGGTTTTTGCAATAGAGAGCAATGCAACTACATTGCATTTTGATGAAATAGTCTCATCCTTGCTGTCGAAGGAGATGAGACGGAAAAATATGGAGGGCCAGAATGGTGATTCATTGTCTATACAAGGATGGTCCGAGAAAAAGAACAAAAATAATTCCTTGAGCGGGAGATCTAAATCTAGAGGGAGATTTAAATCTATAGGAAAACTTGTAAAGATGTGCTGGAAATGCAGAAAGGAAGGGCACTTCAAAAGGAATTGTTGATCTAAATCTCTTGAGGAAGGAAATGGATTTGATGATGCTCCTTTTGCATAGGCAAAAACCACCTCAGATGAAGGTGGGGATGTGTACTTACCTTCTTCTTCACGTACACATGTAGATCATGAGGCATGGTTGATTCACTCAGGTGCATCCTTTCACTTCACTCCCCATAGAGAGTGGTTATATAAGTATGAGAAATATGATGGTGTTATGTCTTCTTAGAGGATGACAGGAAGGCTAGAATCATTGGTCATGGAAAATTCAAGTTGAAGTTGTAAGGTGGAAGGATTAGAACACTTTCAGGTGTTCTGCATATTGCTGCATTGGCCAAAAAATTGATTTATGTAAGCAAGTTAGATGATGCAAGTGTAAAAATAGTGTTCAAGAAAGATACTTGTAAGATGGTTCAGGGAGCACTGGTATTAATTCGGGGAGTTTGGATTGGAACTCTATACAAGATTCGGGGTAGCACTATTATTGATGGGTGCAATAGTTCTATGGTTCTTGAAAACGGAGCATAAAATATAGTGGTCTCCGAAGAAACCACTATTCTATGGCATCAAATGCTTGGACACATTGGAGATAAGGGCCTTCGAATACTTCATGGTAAAGGTATGGTAGAAGGTATGTCTAATTTCTCAATGGATTTTGATTTATGTGAAAGTTGTGTATATGGGAAGAAGAATCTGGTAAGTATCCCCTCTCATACTAAGATGGAAAAACAACTATTAGAGCTTGCTCACAGTGATGTGCTTAGACTTGTGTCGGTTCCATCATTGGGTAAGTATGTGTACTATGTATCATTTATAGATGATTTCTCAAGGAATACATGGATATATTTCCTCATGAAGAAATCTAAAGTATTTAATAGGTTTAAAGAATTTAAGGCTCTGGTGGAAATCCAAACATATAAGAAGATAAAGGTGTTGAGGACAGATAAATGTGGAGAATTTTGCAAGAATGAACTGGAAGATTTATGTAAGAAGTGTGGTATAGCATGGAAGAAGACTACTCCATAAACACCTCAGAAAAATGGAGTTGCAGAAAGAATGAATAGGACGTTGATGGAAAAGGCAAGAAGCATGCTCAGTGGTGTCGGGTTAGGATAGGAATTCTGGGAAGAGGCGGTGAAGGCTACATGTTACCTGGTCAACAGATCACCTTCATCAGCGTTGGAAGATAAGACTCCAAAAGAGGTATGGACTGGTAAGAAACCTTCTCTTTCACATCTAAGGGTTGGATATGATTCATATGTGCATGTTCCAAAGGAGAAAAGAACCAATTTGGATAGTAAATCTCGAAGGTACATCTTTATTGGATATAAGGATGGTTTAAAATGTTATAAGATTTGGAACCCATAAACAAGGAAGGTTATGTACAACTGATATGTGGTGTTTAGAAAGGTGAAATATGTTATTAAATATGAAGTCCTACCAAAGGAACTTGAGAAGATAGAGTTTGAGATAAAGGAGGAAGAAGCAGACTCTGCAAAAGAAGAGGAATTAGAAGATGATGAGCCACAAACTCCAGTTGTGAGA
The DNA here is from genome assembly GCA_000404065.3 of Pinus taeda. Classification (NCBI taxonomy): domain Eukaryota; kingdom Viridiplantae; phylum Streptophyta; class Pinopsida; order Pinales; family Pinaceae; genus Pinus; species Pinus taeda. The sequence goes on along the minus strand of APFE030522021.1, from coordinate 91,629 downwards.
AGATCAATTCGAGAAAGAAGGGAGTTAGAAAGGTATAGTTCATCTACTTTCTTTTTAAGCTTTTTATTTATCTATTACTAATGATGATCCTAGAACTATGAGGGAAGCAGTAGATTCATAGGATGGCAAACACTAGAAAGAGGCCATGATTGATGAAATGACATCTTTGCACAAAAGTGATGCTTGTGATCTGGTGGAGTTGTCAGCTGGAAGGAAACCAATTGGAAACAAATGGGTGTTTAAGAAGAATATGAATGTAGAAGGAAAGGTGGAGAAATACAAATATCAGTTGGTAGCAAAAGGTTATTTTGAGGTGCCAGCAATTGATTTTGGTGATATTTTTTCTCCTGTTGCCAAGGTAGCTTCTATTACATTAATTTTATCTATTGTTGTTGCTTTTGATTTTTTTGTAGAATAGATAGATGTGAAGACAAAATTTATTCACGAGGATCTAGAAGAATAAATCCACATGAAGCAACCTGAAGGCTTTGTGGTGAAGGGTAAGAAAGAACTAGTATGCAAGTTAAAAAAATATCTGTATGGGTTAAAATGACCACCAAGGATATGGCATCTGAAATTTGATACATTTATACAGGGACATGGATTGACCAAAAACAAAGAAGATCACTGTGTGTATTTTGAATTAATTAGTGATCGTGTTATTTATATGGTGTTGTATGTGGATGATATGTTGCTGGTTGGAAATGACAAAGAAATTATCCAAGATTTGAAGACCCAATTGTCCTCCAAATTTCACATGAAAGATCTTGGTGCTGCAAACTATTTTGGGCATGGAAATTAAATGAGATAGAGGAAGGAGGAAGCTCTAGTTAAACCAGAGGAAGTGTGTTGAGACAATATTGCAGAGGTTTAATATGCATGATACAAAATTGGTGAAGGTTCCTATTATTGTAGGTGTAAATTTATCTGTTGAACACTGTCCCAAGACATAAGAAGAGGAAGAGGACATGTCTTGTGTACCTTATGAAAGTGCAGTCAGTAGCCTAATGTATGAAATGGTCTGTACTAGACCCGACATTGCACATGTAGTGGGAGTATTGATCAGGTTTATGCCAATACCAAGGAAGGATCATTGGACAATAGTGAAGCAAATTTTCAGGTATTTGAGTGGCACTACTGATTATGGTTTGTGCTAAGAAAGGAAGACCAGGATTAGACATGATTTTGGAGATCTGTGGTTTTGTTAATGCAAACTAGGCTGGATATATGGATTAAAGAATATCTACAAGTGGGTATGTGTTTAAATCATTTGGAGGTGCAGTTAGTTGGATGAGAAAGAGATAGTATGTAGTGGCACTTTCAACTATAGAGGAAGAATACATGACATCCACTCATGTAAGCAGGGAAGCAGTTTGGTTGCAGAGATTGTGTTCAAGTATGGGGTTAGTACAATGAGCTATAAGGATAGACTGTGACAACCAAAGTGAAATTTTCCTAGCAAAGAACGTTGCTTATCATTCAAATACAAAGAAAATTGATGTTTAATATCACTTTGTGAGGGATATGGTTGAAGACAAAAAGGTCTTTTTGACAAAATTTATGAGCACTGAGAAGTTCTCTTCGTGTAGAGAAACAATGGGTGTTACATGTTTGGATGAATGACTAAGCTCTCCTATGGCCCCTTGTGGAAAGAAAACAACAAGTGGGAGAATGTTGGGTGTGTGTTATATTTCAGGCCCCCTTGCAGGTCACATCAGGCATAACAAGAAGGTATGTACGGGTGGTCGCCCCCCTACAAGAGGTTTGGGGCAGTGCCCCAAGATTTGTTTTGGACCCAATATTAGGTGGGTGGACCTACCTATGGTTTTTTGGATGTATTTCACACATGGTTTTGGGCATGATGATTCTCTTTCCATGGTATTTTGTAGATCTAGTTAAAGGGAACTACAATTATGTTCTAATCTAGGGTTAATGGATTGGGGTTTATGGATTGTTCGACATGTATATATATGTATTGTAAAATTTAAAGGAATATAATGAAATATCAATCTGGTAGTCTCGGTTTTGTGATCCAGGGGAAAATCTCTGTGTATATCTATTTTGTGTTTTATGCTCTCGCTATTGTTTATTTTCTGTTTTTTAGAATTCTTATTCAGGTAATTTTTGTATGGGATTAAAACCTACAATTACCACTAAAAATGGATATTAATTTCACCATTGAGCTAATTTCGGGGGCCGCCCCAGTATCAAGAGCACCCTATAGGATGAGCATACCATAGCTCAGAAAATTAAAATTTCAGTTACAGGAGTTTCGTGGTAAGAACTATATATGCCCCAATGTGCCTCTATGCGGAACTTTGGTGTTGTTTGCTAAAAACAAGGATGACACCCTAAGGCTATGCATTGATTATTAACAGTTAAACATATTGACTATCAAAAATAAATATCCACTGCCTAGAATTGATGATCTATTCGATCAAGTCAAGGGTAGCAAGTTTGTAGTCTTGCCCTTTGGATTAATGAATGCCACAACTACATTTATGAGTCTTATGAAAGGAATTTTCCACCCGTCGATTACAAATTTGTACTAATGTTTATCGATGATATTTTGATTTATTATAAAAGTTTGGAGGAGCATTATACGCATTTTCAAATTGTGTTTCCAATCTTGGGAACAGTAGATATACTCAAAATACAACAAATGTGAATTCTACAATCAACAAATACAATATCCAGGGCATATTATCACACAAGATGGTGTAGCAGTAGATCCCAAGAAAATCAAATCAATGTGGAATGGCCTACCCTTAAGAATGTGGTAGCTATTCGTTCCTTTTTGGGGTGGTCTGAATACCACTACCGCTTTATTGAAGAATTTTCCAAAGTGGCCCATCCTTTGACTTCCTTGCAGAATGTCAGCAAAGTTTTGATCGCTTGAGGCATTTGCTAACTATTGCACCCTTTTTAAGAATAGAAGATCTGAATAAAGAATTTTTAGTTTGTACGGATGCATGCCAAACTCGAATTAGGGACGTATTGATGCAGGAAGGTCGAGTGGTGGCATATGAATCACGAAATTAAAGGAGCATGAAGAATGATACTCAGCCTATGACTTAGAGCTTACACCAATAATTCAAGCTTTAAAAATTTGGCGCCATTATCTTCTAGGGAAGAAATTCATCCTTATGACAAACCACATCAGTCTAACCAATTTCTTTCATCAACCGAACTTGAACAGCTGTGATTTTAATTTTGATATTAAGCATGTGAAGGAAAAGGAGAACTAAGTTGCTAACGCCTTAATTCGAAAGTTAAATTTTATTTATGAAATTTCCATGTGTAAAAATAAAATTTGACTTTACAAATCAATGAAGGAAGCTACTCAGAAATATTTGGAATATCACTTCTTATGTCAACAAGAAAGGCATGAGGACAACTCTGAAAGGAAATTGGGTGATGAAGTTAACAATGAAGACATGTTGATGTACATAAATCATATATACATGCCAAACTAGCAAGTTGTTAAAAGATTTATCCTAGACGAATACCACAAAAATCCATATATAACACACCTAGGGCACTAAAAATTAATTACAACTCTAAGGAAAAACTATTTTTGGCCAGGCATGAAGTCAGAAACAACCTAGTACTTAGCACAATGCGTAGAATGCCAACAAGTGAAGACAAAGCATCAACACCCTACAATCTTACTTCAGCCTCTGCTTGTTCTTAAGTGGGAGTGGGAGGTGGCGATATTAGATTTTATCACTCGACTACCAAGGTCAAGAAGACATAATGACTCCATAATGGTGGTGGTAGCTAAGCAAGGTTGTACACTTTGTACCTGTATAATCAACCTATAAGGTTGTACAAATTGTTGACATCTTTATGAGATAAATTTTTAAGTTACACGGAATACCTAAAATGGTAATTTCAGATAGAGATGTAAAGTTTACTTCTACCTTTTGGAAAGCCATGTTTACTCGTCTGGGCACACAAATACAATTTAGTACCACTTGTCACTGACAAATGGATGGGAAAACAGAGAGACTAAATCGGGTGTTAGAAGATATGCTTAGGATGTATGTGATGTAGTAGGTTGCAAAATGGGAGGAATATTTACACCTAGTGGAATTTGCATATAGCAATAGTTACCATGCATCGTTAAAAATGAGCCCATTCGAGGTCTTATATGGAACAAGATGTAGAATACCTAGATATTGGAACAACCCATAGGATAAGTTGATGTTAGGTCCAAATATGCTTAAAGAGATGTAAGAAACATTGAAAAAGGATAAGTACAACTTAAATGCAGCCCACAATTGATAGAAAAATAATGCTGATCAATAGAGAACCTATCAAGAATATCAATTTGGAGAACATGTATATGTGAAGTTAAAGCCCAAGAGGAGTAATTTAAGGTGGGGCAGATGCTCCAAATTTTCCCTCAATTTTGTGGCCCATTCTAGATTGTTGCTAGAATTGGCCCGATGGCTTATCAACTAGCCTTACCCAGTCATATATGGGTGCACAATATGTTTCATGTCTCTTTACTGAAAAAATGCATACATAACCCTAGACACATTATTCAGCATTGGCAGAATGTGCGGGTCAAATTAGAAGGGGAGTTCCTTGTCAAGCACTTGTGTATTCTCGATTGGAGAGAAATAGTGTTGCAAAAGCAAGTTATCTCCCAAGTTAAGGTGAAGTGGCAGCAGTTTAGCCCAGAAAAAGCTACCTTGGAGGATGAACATTTTATGTGAGAAATGTACGTGGGTCTGTTCCAAAGGGAAGAAAACACTAGGGACGGTTTTTCCGCATAGAATCTCATTGAGGTAACTGGTAGTATAGTATGGGAAATGAAGGGAAATAAGAGCATTAATGTTATTACTGGAATTTCCTTTAAGGAAAAATGGAAGTCGGGCCATAAGAAAAAAAAAGAATCATTGTACAAGTGAACTCTATAAAAACTGGTTATAGGTCACGGGTTGGTCTCTCGGTATTAGGGATGAAACCCTATAGAGAAACAATATTGATAGTCGTGTGTGATCAGAGTAAGTCGAGAACCGAGTAGGGTCACTTATTAGCCTACCATTTCATCCACTATATAAGATGAGGGAGGTCTCAGAGTAGCAGGAGTCCTTTTAAAGGGAGTAACAAGAACCCTTACGAAGACAAGTAAATACTATAAATAATTTGAAGAGAAAAACACAAACGTATAAGAGTAACAGGACTAAAATATGTTGTAAAACAAAATGAATATGGGAAACTGAATGCAATATGAAATAATCTGATAAACATGAATTAATAAGAAAGAACCCATGAAAGTTAAGTGAGGTCTATTACGCATTCTAAGCCTTGTGAAGCAGAAGCAAGGAGATTGAACCAAAGAAACTTTCGTATGCATATGCAGAAATATATATATATATATATAGTTCGGGAAAAAGCAAATAAATAACTAAGATGAGGAGAGATAGTACATGACCCAGAGTTTGGATGTTATCTATTTAAAACATGTAGCCATTTCCAATATGAAACAGACTTGAAGTTCAACTCAAAATAAAGGTTTTCAGCTCTTAATCACAGCGATTACATTTATAACAAATTTGTTTAAGAAAAATAAGCCACGACATCTAACAATAATTAATGACAGTATCAACAAGCCCTTAAAAACCCGTAATGGCTTCCGGCAACTAAACCGCTAATCAATTTGTAAAACGATTGTGCCATGTCTAGCGTATATATGTAGAGCTAAGACCACACCTCGAGTTCGGAGGCATGATCGAAGAAACCTCAGCACATGAAAACCCTCAAATAGGCCTCTGTCATCCTGAAACCCCAAAGATAGGTGAGGGGATGAAATTAGATACGCAGATGACGGGATTAATAAAAAAAATATTCGATTTCATATCCAAAATCACAGGTTACCTGTAGGGAGTGTTGCGGGTACCAACATGCACTATGTAAGCGTACTTCCTTCATGCCAGGAGAAGGAAAATGTTCACCCTTCACAACAATTTGAGAGCAAGGCCTTTTTATCATGCTAGGAATAGATAAAAACAACCAGGTAAGTAGAGTTGCCATCAACCCATTTTGTTCCAGACTTACCATGGCGAACTGGTTAAAGGGATGGACCTTGGTAGGAAAACCATTAGCTGACCAAGCTTGAGGATGGAAAAGTGTTACCAGTAACTTGAGATACGGGGAGAAAACATAAAACCCTAACTGAGTTGTAGAAGGAAGCAGATCTCTCGGTGAAGGTATCCCTCTACACATCGAGATTTAATCTCAGCCATCGATGGATTCCCAAATTTTTTACACAGTCAATTAATGGTTGATCCTGAGAAATACACTCGTCATCAATATGTTGCCCATACGTCGATGGTGAATACTCGAGGTGGCAGGAAAATGAGCTTATCTAGAAGTTTCAGGATGGCTGGGTTACAATTAACCCTGACCCGTTTTAATTGCCTTCAACGAAGTTTATATGATCGCATAAAAATAATTAAACGTTGCAGTCAAAATATTGATTCCAAATCTCATGAATGAATGCATATACGATTTGCCAACTCAATTCGAATAGTAATATTTACATTGTAAAAGTTATGTATATCGATAAAAATAAATAAAAAAAATATTCGGAAATATTACAATCACCATCTATCCAAAAATCGTAGACCAGGTTAATGATATTTGTGAAATACATTTTAAAATACAAA
>APFE030522021.1:69387-84105 GCA_000404065.3 Pinus taeda | reverse complement strand
TGTGAACAATCTTGTCAACTTCTCATTAAGGAGACCAGACCATATCCAAAAAAATAACTCTCCATAGAGAGGAAAATGATAGCTGAAAAATAAAAGAGATAAAATTACTCAAAATATGACTGAAGTACTAGCATGACAGGTTCGGCAATATAGTTTTTGTAGTAAACTAGGCACAAAGTATGGACATGGCACACCTAAGTTAAAGAATCTAAATCTGGGATTGCAACCTAGATAGGTTCTTTTGGGCCCTCATATGTTCTCCCTTCCATAGGAGGTATGTTGATATGTTGTTCTATTCTTTCCTTTCTATAGTACAAGTCCCTTAGGTGCCAGTGTAAGTACTACAAGTAATGTGGAACATCTTCACTGTGCTCATGCTACTCCATAAGCATATTCTCTAGAAAAAACTTTATCTGCCAATAAAGGTCCATAATTTTCATATACTCATTGAAATTAACCCTTAGAATGTAATCTACCCATTCTATAAGGACCTCCATATTTGAGAAGGGAATTCTAAGCATGGAATCTTCTCCCTTCACCTCGGTGATTTCTTCCTTGATAGGTTTTTGCATAAGGTCTCAACGACGCATAGAAAAATCCTTCAATTAGTTGTGCATGTGTGTATTCCCACTATTGGCTCACTCTTGGTAATATGTAGTCCCCCTTTGAACCTGTGCTTAAGGATGAGGCATGGTGGTGAGAGGAGGAGGAATGTTAGGCTAGAGTAAATGTCAGAAAAATATAGCAAGCTTTGTAGTGTAGAAGAGGTGCCACATAATATAAGTATCACCTAGAGAACCATCACTAATAGTGGGTCTATGTAGGAGGTAAATCAGAAAAGGAATCACAGAGAGAGGGGGAAAGAGGAATGTAGGGTTGTACTCCCACCAAAACATTATCTAACGCCATAGAAAAGGTTTGTTAGAATTCCATAGAGAAAAAAAAGGTTGTGCCACTAAGATGATGGCGGCGACTCAAGGTTTAGCAACATGGAGGACAATTAAGATCTATATCCATGTCTATAGGGTCAGTGCCAAGGGCATAATATTATATTACCAAGCATGGAATGAAGAATAAACCACCAGATAACCCAAAGACATAGGATTGAGCTAGGAAAAAACATAACCTCAAGCCCCTGGATGAAAAAAGCGTTGATGGCCCTATAAGTTTAAAAACATAACTCACGAAACACAATTATGAGATTCAAATGAATGTTACCAAATTCCAAACACTATTGCAAAGTATGAAGGGAGACAATAGCCACACATCGTTGCAGTCCCAATTTGTAAGGTGGAATCACAATGTAAACAGTGACAACACAAGTTTTCGAGCTACACCACCTCACTAAAACTATACCATACTCCACCTCTATTGCCCACAACTCACTCTGAAGAATATTTCTCTTCAACACCGTCGCTAGGAAAATTTTCCATTTGGTTGCCATGGGGGGAGACTTGATATCACCTTCATTCACATGAGTCTCTAGCTTGAATGTTATGCAATTGACATGCCACCTGAATGATATAATTCTACAAGACCATTGTTTCATTTAATATTTTTGGGGTGTGCTACCACATATCCTAGTTTATTGACCAACTGGAATGACGATAACCCATCGCCACTCTTGTACCTCAACAATCACCCCATCCAAAAAAATACTAAATTGATTTAAACATCAGAAATAAAGTAATTATTTAATATTTAAATATTAAAATTTTGTATTATAATGGAGAAATCTATTAAAATTATTATATTTATTACATTAATATAATAAATATTAATTATTATATGCCAAAAAAAAATTAATTATTTCCTTTTTTAAAATTTATATTATTTTTAAGGGGATAATTTTTAAATTCAATATTTAAGGTTAATATTCTTAATAACAAGTATTTAAAATTAAACTTTGTTAATTCTTAAAAGTTATATTTATTGGATAAAATATTTGGAAATATTTAGAATAACATGAATTTAATCTAATTTAATATTTAAATATTTATATGTAAACTCCTTAAATTTAAAATATGAAATGTATCATTATTATTTTGCTATTATGATAAATGAATTTAATTATAATTTACTATATTATTTTATTATATATATAATATATATATATTATAATATATATATATATTATTTCATTTTTATATCTAAATATTTATTCTAATGGTGTATTATTTAATTTTAATTTATTATTTATTTTATATATCTATTATATATATTTTTTAAAATATATTTTTGTAAGCTTAGTAGGACTTTTTAATTTTCCACTACCAATCACCCTACAGATTTGAACCCAAGATTCAAGTCAGGACTCATTTCCGCAGCTTGAATTACCACAACATAATTATATATTTTTAAAATATTTATTATTACGAATATAAATCATTTTAAAGTTACTTTAATGTGATTTGCATATGATAATTTATTTTATGATAAAATTTATCTGTAATTTTATTAATAAAAGCAAAATTATAATTCAATATATTGAATTAAATTAATTTGTTATCTTTGAATTCATGTTTTCTGATCTATAAATTGTTTGACAAAAAATCTTTCATCTATTTATTTAGATGCCTATATCGGGATCTATAATTTGTTTGACAACCAATCTTTCATCTATTTATTTCGAGGTCTAGATCGGGTTCCTCATCTTATCCTAAAGTTGAACCACCACACTAGTTGGTTTGAAATGCAAGGGGATTTTCTCCTATGTGATTTTGTTATTTTTATTATTATTTAGTTTATGAATATATGTTTTATTAATATTCTTTTTAGATGTAATATTGCATGAAAACTTCATATTTTTAAATGTAAAGCAATTTCTTAATACAATAAAAATTTATTTTATTTTACATAGTAATGAACTCCAAATATTTCATTTCGAGAATATACTATATATATATATATTATATATATATATATATATTATTTGTATTTTTTAATTGAGAAATGGAAGAACCTACCATTGTTTTGAAACTAATATTTCAGACTAACTAAGTGAGTCCATCATTAGTGCTGTCAATTGCAAGTTTAAGAAAAGAGAACATGGATACATAGAGCTATTAATGGTATTTTTTTTACTTTGAAACTATTTTTTTTAATATTTTTTGAAGATGAAGTAGAATATTTAAATTTAATTTAATTATTCTTTCCCTTTTAAATAATATACTGTTAAAAAGAAAACGAACATTTATAAATGGTTTCTTATGCTTTTGTGTTCATAAGATAATTCTTACCATATAGTATTTTAAAAGTTCAATATCAGCTTTTAGTATAGCTTCAATATATGCTTACGTAAGTTGTTAGTCCATTGTCAATTATAATAATTGACACGTTCTTTTTTTCTGCTGGTCTTAATTTAAATTTCCTTCAACAAAAATATAATATACTTTGCTTATAGCGAGAGGTCTACCATTAGAGTAAATGGACTAGTAGCTTAGGAATGCAGTCTTATGTAACCATAAGTGCAAAACTGATAACATAATTACATGAATTAAAGATCATGAATTTTTTTGAAGAAAGATTAAGGTAACTACGAATACTATTATAATGGATATTTTTTTCATGGGTCATCCAAAAATAAAAGGTAGAACATAAAATGACGAATTTTCATATGGTGGTGAGTTTATCTTGATAGGATTGTTGAGATTTTCTATTTTATGTAAAATAGGCAAAAATCTCAGTAGGTGACAACAATAGGAATTTGTTGCTAGATTCCAGGTCGTTGGGAGGAACTTAATGCATCCTAAATTTGATGTGAGAGGATTTATGAGGCAGTTAGATTCTCCTTGCTATAAAACAGGTATCCATACAGATTGTTTTGGGAGTGAGAGTTTGTGAGAATTTGATTAATTATGTAATCTCATGTTTTGATTAATAAAGATTGTCGATGCCTATGTTTGGTGGACGTAGCCCAGATTGGTTGGCTGAACCACATCAAACCTCTGTGTTTCCTGTGCATGTTTTTAATATCTGTGTATATGCTTTTATATTGCTGTGAATCTGATCTCCAACAAGTGGTATCAGAGCAGTTGGAGGCGTGGCACAGCTGGACCGGACTGAAGGTGGAGCGCACTTGAGCGCTGGCTGTGTTGAACTCCTGTCTGCTTGCGTGGAGGTTTACATGATATATGACAATGTTGAGGAGTGTAAGAGACCTTTGGATTGTTGCACCTGCGTGGTAATTTGCACATCGGGAGCTATCTATAGCTGATTGCTGATCTATACCTGTTGCATTACTGCACCTGCATGGCGATTTGCAGCAACCATAACTCAGATGTGTGATTTCTAGCTAAGTTGGATTTGCGTATTGGAGGTGGAGCGTTGGTGATGTTGTTCATCTGCGTGGAGCGTTGCTGGTGCTGCGTGGAGTTGCCGGGTTGTTCGTCTGCTTAAGGGCCGAGCCAGTGAGTCGCATTGACTTTGCTCGACGAAAGTCGAACTTCGACCAGTTGGTATATTCAAATGATGCTCTCAATAAATAGTTCTCGTAGAAAGCTTCGAGAAAAACTTTAGAAATACATGCAAATCGTTTAGTAATAAAATCTCAGCGTATTCATGTGTCACATTGTATGTGAATAACTCCAGGCTTAATAACTTTGGTATGATTATGATATAATGAGCCTACGATGTCAATTTTTTAAAGGTCTTGATGGGTGAACCGGTTTTGAAATAAAATTCCAACACTGGTCGTGACATGAGAGCCATAGAAGTTACACTAAAGTGCTTGGGAATTCGCACAAAAGAATCTGCCAAACAAAATTAATATAAGATTTATACGGAGAAGGTAGACAATATTCAAGGGTTGTGAACCAGCACTTGCGAGTAGAGACAGCTATGTTCCTATAAATTAATGTGTTATTGGATTGTTAAATTCACTCATTAGTTTAAGTTTGAGGCTCATGGTGTTGAAGAGAAATGTGGCCACCTTCTTAAGCCAATGTTTTTTCTCTGCCAATTTTTTTTTGTTTTCCCTGATATTTCATTCTATCCTACGGCTTCTTTGGCAGGGTACAGAGGCCACGGTTATTTTTTTTTATTGTATATTCTCAAAGAGTAAGCCATAGCTGTGTTGATACGACATTGGCATTTTTTTATTGAGATTAACTTTTTTTTAAAAAGTTGGATTTTGGAGATTATTGTGTTTTTTTGCTGATACAAGATGGCGAAAACTCAGAGTGCCCGGTTTGAAATTGAGAAGTTTAATGGCAAGAATAATTTCGAGATCGGGAAGGTGAAGATGCATGATTTGCTTGTCCAACATGGTGTGGCAAAGGCATTGTTGGGAAAATCCAAACAGCCTTACAACATCACAGATAATGAGTGGGCCGAGACGGATGAAAGAGCGATAAGTGCTATTCGAATGTGTCTAGCTGATGATGTCCTGTTTAATATCGTGTCGGAGACAACAACTACTAGTTTGTGGACGAAACTAGAGAAACTGTACATGACCAAATCCTTAACCAATAGGATTGTCCTGAAGCGACAGTTGTACAATTTGTGAATGAAGGAAGGTACATCGATTGCTAATCATTTAAATGCTTTTAATACTCTTCTTAAGCAATTACAAAGTAGAGAAGTAAAAATTCCATCCGAGGATAAAGCTATTACTTTATTGTGCTCGTTGCCCGAGTCATGGGATCATTTTGTTACTTCTATAAGTCTTAGTTCATGAGAAACTATTGAGTTTGATGATGTAGTTGCATCCTTATTATCGGAAGAAACAAGGAGAAGGTCGCATTCCGAAGCCTCTACATCAGAAGCTATGATGGTTAGAGGTTGTTCGAAAGAAAGATGCCCCAGAAAGTCGAGTGACTCACGTTCAAAGTCGAAAGGGAAGAAGAGTAAGCTAAAGTGTTGGTTTTGTGGCAAATCAGGGCATTTAAGGAAGGAGTGTTGGATGGGACAGGAGCAAACTTCAAAAGCATATTCTTCGACAAAGAAGGAGGAGGCTAATACGACAGATACAGGTTCGTCATCTAGTTCAGGTATGAGTGATTAAGTATTATCAGTTAATGTGTCAAATCATGATCAACATTGGTTGTTAGATTCTGGTGCATCAAACCACATGTGTATCCATAAAGAATGGTTTAAGACATATAAATCAATTAATGATGGAGTTGTCTACATGGGTAATGATGTAACATGTAATATTGTGGGGATTGGGAGCATACAACTACTAATGTTTGATGGGAAAACTAGAATATTAACTGATGTGAGACATGTACCAGATTTAAGAAAAAAATTGATTTCATTAGGAGCACTTGATTCAAATGGATATAACACTGTAATTCAAGGTGGAGTAATGAAAATTTACAAAGGCATTTTACTAGTTATGAAAGCTAAGAAGATAGGAAATCTATTTCAGTTAGAAGGAAGTACAGGGTCAGAGTTTGTGTCTACGGTGTCTGAATATGACATTAATTCCATTCACTTATGGCATCAAAGATTGGGGCATATGAGTGAAAGAGGGTTGAAAATTTTGGCTGATCGCAAGTTACTTCCAAATCTAAAGTCTGGAAAGTTAGATTTCTGTAAGCATTGTCTGTTTGGAAAACAAAGTAAGAAAAAATTTAAAACAGGCAAACATACTAGTAAAGGCATACTTGATTATATTCATTTAGATGTTTGGGGACCAGCCCCTACAACCTCATATGGTGGTTCGTCTTATTTTTGTATCATTTATTAATGACTTTTCTAGGAAGGTGTGGGTCTACATGTTGAAAAGGAAGTCAGATGTTTTTTCAGTTTTCAAGCGGTTTAGAGCATTGGTAGAAAACAACACTAGTAGAACAATAAAATGTTTAAGAACTGACAATGGTGGTGAGTTTACTTCCAAGGATTTTGACGGCTATTGCAAGGATGGAGGGATCGAGAGACACAAGACCACGTTTTATACTCCTCAGCAAAATGGAGTTGCTGAATGCATGAACATGACTCTTCTAGAGAGAGCAAAGAGTATCCTGAGTAATGTCGAGTTGCAAAAGGAGTTGTGGACGGAAGCGGTGGCAACGACTTGTTATGTGATAAACCGATCTCCATCGACGGCGATAGACTACAAGATTCCGCAAGAGGTATGGAAAGGACACCCTTGTGAATATTCTAAACTCAGAGTGTTTAGTTGTGATGCATATGCTCTAGTGCCTAAACATCAGCGAACTAAATTAGATCCAAAGTCTAAAAGGTATATCTTTGTTGGGTATGGTGTTGGAACAAAGGGATATAGATTGTGGGATCCTACTACCTGCAAAATCATCATCAACAGAGATGTAAAGTTTAATGAATATTCTCTTGTACCGTTAGATGTAGATAGTAGATTGAAACAGGATGATGTATCTGAATTTCAGCACATTCAGTTTGATACCATTTCTATTGATAGTCATGATGACCATAGTTCATATACTAGTCATGAACAGGTTTCAGAATCAGAACATGAACAGGGTTCAGGTTTAGATCATAAATAGGTCTCAGATATTGATCATCAAGAAGTTCATACAGATGGTAGTCAGCCAATCAAGGAAGCACTAGAAAAATCCTTAAGGAGGTTGACAAGAATCAAACGGCCACCGAGAAGGTATGATGATTATGTTACTTCAGTTGCATTTATTGCTAACGACGATGAACCTCTGTGCTATCAGGAAGCAATAGAAGGTTCGAAAAGTGACAAGTGGAAAGAAACCATGAAGGACAAAATGATGGCCTTAACTAAGAATGGCACATGGGATCTGGTTGAGCTTCCGAAAGACAGGAAAATTGTGGGGTGTAAATGGTTTTTCAAGCTGAAATGGGGTGTGAATGATACGGAAGATAGGTACAAAGCGCGGCTAGTTGCAAAATGATTTTCTCAAAAAGCCGGTATTGACTTTCATGAGATTTTTTCACCAGTGGTTAAAATTGTTTCAATTAGAATTGTGTTAGCATTAGTGGCTTTGCTTGATTTAGAGTTGCAGCAATTAGATGTTAAGACTACATTTCTACATGGAGACTTAGATGAGGAAATATATATGGAACAACCGGAAGGGTTTGTTCAGCATCGCAATGAGAAATTTGTCTGCAGGCTCAAGAAGTCATTATATGGCCTGAAGCAGTCGCCTCGGCAGTGATATAAGAAGTTTGATTCTTTCATGTTGAGTAAGAAATATGTTAGAAGTGAATATGATCATTGTGTTTATTTTAAACAGTTGAATAATGGCATATTCATTATCTTGGTATTGTATGTTGACGATATGCTTTTAGCAAGCAAAAGCATAGAAGAAATAAACAGGTTGAAGGCTCAGATGGCAAGGACATTTGATATGAAAGATCTAGGAGCAGCAAGACAGATTTTGGGCATGGAGATTTTCAGAGACAGGAGCAATGGTAAGCTATGGCTATCACAATAGAAGTATATTGAGAAAATACTTTTGATATTTGGTATGAACAATGTGAAGCCTGTGTCAGTCCCTTTCGCTTCCCATTTCAAGATTTCTTCGAGTTTATGTCCTAATACAGATGAAGAAAAGGATTATATGTCTCGAATTCGATATGCCAATGTAGTAGGGTGTTTAATGTATGCCATGGTTTGTACTCGAACAGATATTTCACATGCAGTTGGGGTTGTCAGCAGGTATATGGCAAATCCGGGTAAAGAACACTGGTCACCAGTGAAATGGGTGCTTTGGTATTTGACAACCACAAGTAGTTATTGTATCACTTACAATAAGAGTAGTGAATTTGTTTGCAGATATGTTGATTCTGATTTTGCAGGTGATTTGGATAAGAGAAGGTCAACTTCAGGGTATGTCTTTACTCTTGCAGGTGGAGCTATTAGCTGGATGTCAAAGCTACAGAACATTGTTGCTTTATCCACTACTGAAGCAGAATATATTGCTGCTTCGCATGCTTGCAAAGAAGCGATTTGGTTGAAAGGTTTGTTTGGTGAATTTGGTAGGTTGCAGGACAACATCAAGTTATTTTGTGACAGTCAAAGTGCAATACATTTGGCTAAGAATCCGGCCTATTATAGTAAATCAAAGCATATATCGATCAAGTACCATTTTGTAAGACAGGTTATCACTGAAAGGGGAGTCTCTCTTGAAAAAGTGCATACAAAGGAAAACTGTGCAGACATGTTCACGAAACCAGCTTTATTAGAGAAGCTGCGTTGGTGTTTGGCTTCTCTTGGCTTGTAGAAAAAATAAGTAATAAAGAAACAGGGCATCAAGCTAATTGTTGTCAAGGTGGAGATTGTTGAGATTTTTGGTTTTAATAAAATAGGCAAAAATCTCAGTATGTGACAACAATAAGATTGTGTTGCTATATTAGCTCTATTTTGTTGGGAGAGAGTTAATGCATCCTATATTTGATGTAAGAGGATTTATGAGGCAGTTATATTCTCTTAGCTATAAAACAGGTGTCCATACGGATTGGGATGGGTTGTGTGTGAAAGTTTGTGAGGAAATTGATTATCTTATAATCTCCTGTTTGATAATAAAGATTGTTGATGCCTATGTTTGGTGGACGTAGCCCAAAATGGTTGGGTGAACCACGTTAAAATTCTGTGTCTTTTGTGATGTGTTTATTTGTTGTGTATGTTATTTATCTTGCTGCACACCGTTGGCTCTAACATCTTCATTGTTGCTTCCAAGGCTTCCATATTCTTAAAGCATTTGAATTCTAAGTGGTCATCTCAATTACAAAAGATGCAATGTCTATCAATATTCTTCCATATGTTTTTATTTTCCTTATCATTTTGTTAAATTGATTTTTCGTTTTGAGACTAAAAGTTCTGAGGACCCTTGGTTGGTTTACGACCATTCTTTTTAGGATGCTGCTTCTTAGGATTCTCTGAACTTGGTTACTACTGGACGGCTAAGGATTTCTTAGAAGAGTTTCGAAGATTAAGAAGACCAAGATGTAAGAGTTTTTCTTGTTCTCTTATTAAAGAATCACAAAAGGCATCAAAAAAGGGGGAATTGTAGTCTTGTCCTTGAGATATAAGGGCTTCTCTAGTAGAGTGGAAGGTGGAAACAATCACAGAGTAGGCTAGTCCCAACTTAGTAAGAATGGAATAGATAAGGCTACCATCTTCTTTCTTAAGAAAAGTCTAAGGGTCTTGAACTTGAAAAAAAAATATTCAATGGAATAAAAATTGTTGGGGTCCAAGGCAGGTAACTAATTTTTGAGTTGATGGGCTCTAATTTCATTTTTAATTCCAAAAACTTTATTGAGTTGTTTCATTGCTTCATCAAGGGTATCAAGTTTTGCATATGGAATCTAAGGTTTGGAGTAATAAACATCCCTATCAACCCATGTGCTTGATCTTATCTATTTTCCCATTTGGGTTGCTTATCTTCATATTTAGGCTTAGATTCTTGGCCTGGGGCTATGCTATAAAGACCTTTACTGCTAATTAAATCGTCCACGTAGGACACCCATTGAAAGTAGTTGGTGCTAGCAAGAATAACATTGCAAGGACTTTCCATTTTAACAAAAACTGAAGATGTAGATGTTGAAACTAAGTGTTCTAATGGAAATATCTCGAAAAATTAGGCTGATTAAAAAAGACGGCTCTGAAAACAGCTTCTGGATGAAGAAGTTATGGCTTTTTGAAGAAACATTGTTGAAGATGCTAACGAAGTACGCGAATGTGCAGAAGTGAATGCTAATGCTATATTTTTAAAAAAAATCCCCCCTCTTTCCAAACTTAATCTAATTAGCTCACTTTAAAAAAATATAAATTATGTGACCCACTTTTATAAATAAGTGAAAGTCACTTTTAGAATGGTACTTTATGAGCTACCCACAAAATTATAACTGAAATAAAAGATAAAGAGACTTTAGAATTATGTGTGACTCACTTTTTATAATGGGCGAGAACACTTTTACATAAAGTAACTTTAAAACATAAGTTACATGTGTTTTTTGAAAAGGTTACTTAACAAAAAGAAAGACTTGAACCCAAGACCTCTATTCTCATAATGTAACTTTGGACCAAGTGAGCTAGTTTAAAAGATTAGTAATTTTTGGAAAAGAGGAAGGGTTTTTTTTTTTTTAGTCACTGAAGCCTTGAGGTGCATGCTTACTTGAGAAAACCCTTTTTGCCTACAAAACAAAAAACCACACAACCCAAAATGGACATGCAAAAAAAACCAAACCTTACGGCTTGAAGTTAGACTTTGTTGAAAACTAAATATTTTCCTTAATGTTTCTGATTTTCTGAGATCACACAAAGGCGCGGCGGAAAGGGCATACGCATGAGAAAAATCCTTCCTTTCTGTTTCTGATTTGCGCAGATTGCATAGAACTGCGGGACAAAGAGAATACCTAGAAATGAAAGGTATGGATCTGATAATAAGAAAAAAAGAGTTAAATAAACAAAAAAAAAGATAGATATAAATAGCTAAAACTACAAATAAAGACTGTATAGCTCCAGACATTAAAAATGACATATCTAGGGCTAATGGAAACCTTTTTGTGTGAAATGAAATGGGTTCCTCACTGTAACAGATGCTCCTAACACAATATAGCAGTCCTATTGGCCCGAAAGTAGTAAGAAATAATAGATCTAGGAAACATCAGTCGAATGTAGTTGTACTGGCTTTGGATTTGGATCACCAACAATGCAACCCTCAAATAGCTCCAATACCATGTAGGAATTTATAGGGTAAGTCCCTCAGAAGAACACCAAAGGACACTGCTCACAAATAGATTGTAGATCAATACACCAATATTTTTGATGTGGTTAAAACCCTCAAAGAGGGAAACAATCCACGACCTGAGCCAACGCGGTCGCTTCAAGAAATTTATTAATGTAAGAGAAAGAAAATTTACATAAGCTTCTCTTATGAATGGTCACCTTACAAATTACTCTCCATTCTCTTTAAATAGAGTTTAATGACCAATCATGTGTTAATCCACAGATCAAGTGGAAGTAATATCGAGGAGAGAATGAACTGTTAGATTTGTTATCACTCAGGTTTTCCCAAAAGTTGTAAGAAAGGGAAAAGAGGCCGAGGTAACCACAAACCAATCTTTTACATATAGGCTCTAGCCAATCTGCATCCAGAGAGGGCTCTCGCTTTAAGTTTTAGCTTTGTTTTTTGAAAGGTAATAGGCTACTTATGAAGTTTAGGAGTTTTGTTTGAGTTTGGGTGGTGAGATTCAATAGCAAAGGGATAAGACTGAGTAGTTTAGGCCATTGGGCTAATGGAGTTAAGGTAGATGGCTTAACTAGATTAGGTTTCTTAAAAAAGGGTGGTTTCACAGGGAAAGATGGTCAAACAGGGAAAAAATAAAGACTTGGAATAAATGGAATGATTTCAAAATAGGTGAAGGGCAGTTAAGAATCCTTCAATCTATTTGAAGAGGGAACATGAATGATTACTAATAAAGAGCAGTTAAGTATTCTTTAATAAATAATCAAAGTGATAGAACTAGGAAACATGAGCAATTAAGGTTTCACTATTTATTATAATTCAGAATAAAACATAGAGAATAATAACTTTTGAAGACAGAGTGCAATCAAGCATATTCTGAATTACTCCTTTTTGTTTATCATTCAGGTATGAAACAGAGATGATATAAGAAACAATAAAAAATTTAAAACACAAGGTATAGAGAACTTATTGATCCAGTGTTTGATTCAAGAAATCTGTGGAAAGTCCATTGTCTCAATTCTTTATCCAGCAAGCCATATGAAAATTTGATCCAATTAGCACTTTATTCCAAAAAACCAATATTACAACAATGTAGGTTTTAACCCCGTATAGAAATTACCTGCATATGAATTCTAAATCACAGGAAAAATAAAAATGTGAGAGCATAACACATAAAACACATATACACAGAGATTTCCCACTGGATCTCAAAACCGAGACTACCAGCTTGATTGTTCATTATGTTCCTTTCAATGTTACAATACATATTTATACATGCCGAAGCATCCAATACCATGGACCGAAAAACCATCACGTTCAATACCATGGACCAAAAAAAAAACCATCGATCCAATACCATGGACCGAAAACCATCGCGTCCAAAAAACATGTGTGAAAATCATGCACAAAACCATAGGTGGGTCTGCCCAACCTAACATAGGGTCCAAAACCAAAATTCTCTGGGCTGCTGCCCCAGACCCCATAAAGTGGGGTTACGGGTACCCCTCAAACCCCCTGTTAACTGTGTGGAAAGAATATAACACAACCCAACAATCTCCCACTTGTTGTTTTCTTTCCACAGGGGGCCACAGGAGAGCTTAGTCATTTTTCCAGCCCTGAAACGCCCATTGTTTCTCTACACCAAGAGAACTTCTCAGAGCTCACAGATTTTGTCAATGCATCTGCAGTATTCTTCAAAGTGTCCACCTTTACCAGCACCACCTTTTTGTCTTCTATCATATCCCTCACAAAGTGATACTGAACATCAATGTGCTTTGTCTTTGAATGATAAGCAGGGTTCTTTGCCAAGAAATTGCACTTTGGCTGTCACAGTCTATCCTTATAGCTCCCTGTACTAACCCCATACTTGAACACAATCTCTGCAACCAAACTGCTTCCTTGCTTGCATGAGTGGCTGCCATGTATTCTTGCCTTTGTATTTGATAGTCCCACTACAGATTGTTTGTTACTCATCCAACTGACTGCACCTCCAAATAGGTTAAACACATACCCACTTGTAGATCTTCTCTAATCCAGATCTCCAGCCCAGTTTGCATCAACAAAGCCACGGATATCCAACACTTTATCCAATCCCGGTCTTCCTTGGTAGCACAAACCATAATCACTAGTGCCACACAAATACCTGAAAACTCGCTTCGTTGCTGTCCAGTGCTCCTTCCCTGGTTTTGACATAAACCTGTTCAATACTCCCACTCCATGTGCAATGTTTGGTCTAGTACAGACCATGGCATACATCAAGCTACCGACTACACTTGCATATGGAACACGGGACATGTCCTCTTCCTCTTCTAGTGTCTTGGGACACTGTTCAGCAGATAACCTCACACCTACAGGAATAGGAACCTTCACCGGTTTACTATCCTGCATATTAAACCTCTGCAATATTGTCTCGACATACTTCCTCTGGTTAACCAGAGCTTCCTCTTTGCCCGATCTCTTTTAATTTCCATGCCCAAAATATAGTTTGCAGCACCGAGATCTTTCATGTCGAATTTGGAGGACAATTGGGTCTTCAAATCCTGGATAATTTCTTTGTCATTTCCAACCAACAACGTATCATCCACATACAAGACTAGATAAATAACACGGTCACCAATTAATTTAAAATACACACAATGATCTGCTTTGCTTCTGGTGAAGCCAAGTCCCCGTATAAACGTATCAAATTTCTGATACCACATCCTTGGTGACTGTTTTAACCCATACAGAGACTTCTTTAACTTGCATACCAGTTCTTTCTTACCCTTCACCGCAAAGCCTTCAGGTTGCTTCATGTAGATTCCTCTTCCAAATCCCCGTGAAGAAATGCTGTCTTCACATCCATCTGTTCTACCTCAAAATCAAAAGCAGCAGCAACAGATAAAAGTAATCTAATAGAAGTTACCTTGGCAAAAGGAGAAAAAATATCACCAAAATCAATTCCCGGCACCTGGGAATAACCTTTTTCCACCAACCGAGCTTTGTATTTCTCCACCTTCCTTTCTGCATTTTTCTTCTTCTTGAACACCCATTTGCTGCCAATGGGTTTCCTTCCAGCCGGCAACTCCACCAGATCCCA
>APFE030522021.1:17694-67984 GCA_000404065.3 Pinus taeda | reverse complement strand
CTCAGATGTGAAAGAGAGGGTTTCTTACCAGTCCATACTACTTGTGGAGTCTTATCCTCCAACGCTGATGAAGGTGACTTGTTGACCAAGTAACATGCAGTATCCACCGCCTCTGCCCAGAATTCCTGTCCTAACCCGACACCACTGAGCATGCTTCTTGCCCTTTCCATCAACATGTTGTTCATTCTTTCTGCGACTCCATTTTGATGAGGTGTATATGGAGTAGTCTTCTGTCGTGCTATACCACACTTCTTACAAAATTCTTCAAATTCCTTGCTACAGAATTCTCCACCATTATCTGTCCTCAATACCTTTATCTTCTTCTCTGTCTGATTTTCCACCAGAGCCTTAAATTCTTAAAACCTGTCAAAGACTTCAGATTTCTTCTTAAGGAAATATATCCATGTATTCCTTGAGAAGTCATCTATAAATGATACATAGTACACAGACTTACCCAGTGATGGAACTTTCACAGGTCCAACACATCACTGTGGCACAAGCCTCTAATATTTGTTTCATCCTCTTACCACCAGAGGGGAAACTCACCCAATTCTGCTTCCCATATACACAATTTTCACAGAATCAAAATCCAAAGAGCTATTACTCATACCTTCTACCATACCTTTACCATGAAGTATTCGAAGGCCCTTCTCTCCAATATGTCCAAGCCTTTGATGCCACAACATGGTCTTCTCTCCAGAGACCACTAGATTTTTTGCTCCATTTTCAGGAGCCATAGAACTATTGCACCCATCAACAACAGTGCTACCTTGTAGCTTGTACAGAGTTCCAATCCGAACTCCCCCGGCATCAATACCAGTGCTCCTCGAACCATCTTGCAAGTATCCTTCTCGAACACTGTCTTTACACCTGCATCATCCAACTTGCTTACAGAAATCAGATTTCTGGCCAACGCAGAAATATGCAGAACACCCGGAAGGGTTCTAACCCTTCCACCTTGCAACTTCAACTTTACTTTTCCACGACCAATGATTCTAGCCTTCCTATCATCTCCTAAGAAGACTTCACCACCATCATATTTCTCATACTCGCAGAACCACTCTCTATGGGGAGTGAAGTGAAAGGATGCACCTGAGTCAATCAACCATGCCTCATGATCTACATGTGTACTTGAAGAAGCCAAGTACACATCCCCACCTTTCATCTGAGGTGGTTTTCGCCTCTGCAGAAGGAGCATCATCAGATCTCTTTCCTTTATCAGGAGCTTTAGATTTACACTCCCTTCTAAAGTGCCCTTCCTTTCCGCATTTCCAGCATACCACCTTTGTAGGTTTTTCTGGAGATTTAGATCTCCCTCTAGATTTAGATCTCCCACTCGATGACTTATTTTTGTTTCTGTTCTGGGACCGTCCTCGTACAGACAAGGCATCACCATTCTGGTTGTCCATATTTTTCCGTCTCATCTCCTCCGTCAGGAAGGCTGAGACTATTTCATCAAACTGCAAAGCAGTTGCATTGCTACCTATTGCAATAACCAGACTATCCCACGAGTCTGGTAGAGAACACAACAAACTGATGCCCTTATCTTCATCTGAAATTTTAATATCAACAGATAATAACTGACTTACCACAGTATTAAATGCATTCAGATGCTCTGTCACCGAGTCTCCATCTTTCATCCTCAGGTTATACAGCTTTTTACGCAGGAACAATTTATTCACCAGAGACTTAAATTGGTACAAAGTCCCTAACTTGTCCCACAAAGCCTTCGCCGTAGCTTCCGCTGATACATTCAACAATACTGAATCTGAGACACACAATCGTATTGTGCTCTTTGCCTTCCGATCCAACTTCTTCCATTCTTCATCGGTCACTCCCGTTGGTTTAGTACCCGGATCTACCACGATCCACTGATCTTTATCCACCAATAGATCCTCCATCTTGAGTTTCCACAACTCAAAACTCTAACCATTGAACTTCTCAATCTTTATCTTTCCACTGCTCGCCATCTCCTTTCACCACCAGAATCGATCTCGCAGATCTCCCACTGAACAGGGTCTACCATAGGCCCGAGCTAAACCCCTCAGCAACAAAGGCGTCCCTTTGAAGCCAAAACATCTCTGATACCAAATGTAGGTTTTAACCCCGTATAGAAATTACCTGCATATGAATTCTAAGTCACAGGAAAAATAAAAATGCGAGAGCATAAGACATAAAACACATATACACCGATATTTCCCACTGGATCTCAAAACCGAGACTACCAAGTTGATTTTTCATTATGTTCCTTTCAATGTTACAATACATATTTATACATGCCGAAGCATCCAATACCATGGACCGAAAAAACATCACGTCCAATACCATGGACCAAAAAAAAAAACCATCGATCCAATACCATGGACCGAAAACCATCGCGTCCAAAACACATGTGCGAAAATCATGCACAAAACCATAGGCGGGTCCGCCCAACCTAACATAGGGTCCAAAACCAAAATTTTTTGGGGCGCTTCCCCGGACCCCATAAAGTGGGGTTACGGGTACCCCTCAAACCCCCTGTTAACTATGTGGAAAGAATATAAAATAACCCAACAAGCAATGTATATGAATCTACACTTAATACTCCTATTGAGGGAGTATTTATATAAAATATTTTACGCAAAATATCTCATAACAGAGTGAGATATATTCTAGTGATGACTAATCATTTTTTACAAGAAAATAGAGACAACTAATCTTGAAGATAGGAGAAAGGTAAACTGATGTTGTGCTATTCCTATTTGTGCTGAGTGTGTCGGAGGCAGGTCCTTTTATTTGGCTTTCTGTTGTCTTCTTTAGTAACTTCGTATTGGATGCCTTGTTTTGACTAATACTCTTTACCTGTTCTGATACACTTCGACCTATTTGATTCCTATTCACCTTTGTTCATCTTACTATGGTAAATAGCTCAAAATTTACCTTTACTCAAGATAAAATTTACAAAATTTCTAACATGTCTTCCCACCATTTTTGCTCTGGCAATTTGTGCTTCTGAAGTTTCCTTAGAGTTTCATCATTCTCTTTATATCTGAAAAAGTTAGGATGGATGGTGAATAAGTGCTTTACCTCATGTTCAATATAAAATAAGTTCTCTAAGCTATCATAGAGAGCTCGGTCTGTGGGGAGTGCTTTCACTCTTGATGCACTTATTGATGAGCTAGCTTGATTGCCAACATACTTATTCAACTTGTCTACATAATCAATATGTTTAATTAATTTGTCATTAATGACCAAAGGACTTGGTAGCCGTTTACTTTGCAAAACTGTGAACTTCTCCATAAAAGAATTGATTTCTACCTGTATATCCTAGCACCTTCTCTCTAAGTTCTGCATCAAAGTTCTTTTGGTTAGAACCGTTTTGATTTCCAAAATGGTGTCTACCCAGTGAGAGATGCCAAGTTCTTCCAGTTGTTCTCTATTTCTATTATTCAAAAAATGTATAAGCCCGTTGGCTTTATCTGGAATTTGTCCTAGCAAAGCTTGTGTCTTCTGAATTTCTCTTTATGCTGCTTTCACTAAATGAATCTGTTCATAGATTACTTGGATACATGGCTAAAAACGATATATAGACTAAATGATGTTAGCCCAAAGGGTTTTCTTGATCTCTACCAAGGGCTTATCAAAAGTTAGCTCTTGTTCCAATGTTTTGACTTTACTTTCTAAGGCTTTAATCTCCCTAGTTTTTTCCACAAGACTTATTTTGGAGATATCATAATTTCTCTCTGCCTTAGCCAATTGCTCTTTTACCTGTTTCAACTCTGTAACTTGTAATCTCATTTCTTCCATGGCTTTTATTAATTCTTCTGTGCTTAAATTAGCACTGCTGCTTGGCGCTGTTGCTGTTATTGATGTACCTGTTGCAATTGTATCTGTGATTACCTTTGCTATGGTTGCTAGGACATTTGGACCTAATGCTGTTCCAAGTTTAGAGGGGACTGCAGTTGAGACTATGGGGATTGCCTCAGGAGGCCGAGAGGTTGAATCTCCTTGCTTTTCCTTTAGTGCTTTTTCTAATGCCTGCGCTGTATCATTCAATCTTTCATTAAGTTTCAAGAGCAGGTCCATCATATCCTCTTCAGATTCCTATTGCATAACTTCTGTAGTTTGTGGATGCCTTGAAGGAGGTAGCTTCAGTTGTTTCCTCAGGGCAGCAATGTCCTCTTATTTTTTCTTGATTAGTGCCTTTATGCCTTTAACATCTTTGGGATCATGTCCCAATCCCATGATGATTTCTTCAAAGGATTTTATTCTGTTATCATTGGCCAAAGAAGAGGCTTTCTCCAAGTGTGGTTGAGTAGTTGTATTGTCCAAGGAGTCTTGCAGCTTGTGGGCCAGCATTGCTTTGTCAGCCAGTGTGGAATAGACCATTCCCTAGTCTGTTTGTGAAGTTCAATTTGGTCCATAGGATGAATATCTTTGGCTAGGACCTCCAAGTTTGTTCTGATGTAATTTGTTGCTGACTAGGGTTGCTGTACCTTTGGCTTAAAGTAACTTATTAAGATTTTGCCTTCTTTAATGTCATAGGCTGACATTAATCTCTGTTGGTTTGTGGGGGCCATTTTCAAATACTAACTATAAATTTGAAGTGTTACAGGATCATTTTGACTTTTATCTCTGTGAAGGTGTTGATGTGCGAGGCCTATTTGCTTTGTCACCTAATGGATGACACTTCTGTACTGTGTTGTCTTTCTAACTCTTGCATCTGTGAGATAGAAGATGTTCCTCCCACTGTAAAAGTTTGTTGGCTAGCTCTTTCTTCTCTGTGGCCGTCTACAGTTTCTTCAATTATTTCCTCTTCTGACAGAGGGTTCAGTCTTTGCCTCTTTGCTCCAGGGTCTCCTGTGGGTCCACTGATAGGTGTGGTGGCTTCTTTGTCTCTCTTTTTATTTATTTCCTCATTTAGAGGAGTTTGCAATGTTGGACTTTCTGCTGCTTTAGTTTGGGCTGGAGGAATTTACACTTGACTCTGTTCTTTGGACATTCCAGGTTGATCTGTCATTGTAGGCTTCTCTGTGGTCTCTAATTCTTTGCCTTTGGAAGTTCCTGTAGCTGGTATGTTGGCTTCCTGTGGAGGTCGCTGAGAAGTTCCAGCAGAGGATGTACCAATTTCTGATCTTTGAGGCAGCTTGAATGGTACCTGTCCAAAAGAGTCTAGGTCAAGGATCTTTTCAAGATTTCTCATAACATTTTCCATTTTTTCCTGCTCACTAATATCTTCTATTAGGGTTCCTTCTACCCATTCATCTTGATTTGTAAACTGCTCAATTTATGGGATCTTATGATGTATATAAACTGATAGCCTATTCTTTGTTCTTCTATCACATGTAAAACTGTTGGGGTCATATGGCACCTACCAAAAACATTTTCTTAATTTAAGGCGGTCTTCTAAAATCTTTTCAGCTTCTTGCCATGCATCTCTAGAATTAATGACAAAAGGGCCTAGCTAGTTCTTTATTATTATTTGGGCCTTCTTTTTTGCAGCACAAAAATGGATTAAATATGCATTGATAATATGTCTGAAATACTCTAGTGCAAATAATCTCATGGGCACATACTTAGGTAACTTGAAAGGGAAAAGTTCATACCCATACATTCTGATTTCTGTGTGATTTTTGTACAGGTACTAGTCACCTATCCGGTATTTCTTTGAGACATGGAGAATTTTCTTCATGTCACCACTGATCCTAGGAGGGGAAAATCCTATCAATACAAAAGTTGCTGGATGTACAAATAAATAAATGAAATTATTATAAGTGTAAGGGGATTCCAGGGTATTATGGAAGACTGAACTCAAAAAGATCAGAGACTTTCAATTTCCTTTTGAGTCCAATTTCTTAATGGGTAAAGGAAAGCTATCAGACTGATGATATAACAAAAGAAGGTATATAAAAGAGGTATATTTGAAAACTCCTTCCCTTTCCAAATTTAGGAACTAGTCATGGATTTTGTTGGAAATATAAGAGGCATAGTTATATTTGACAGTAGGGGGTTGTCCTGGAGTGAAGATTGATAGTAACACTAGGGTAATATCATCAACGTATTCACTAGAGTTAAATCCCATTATCAGGGATATCATATCAACAATGAGTCTTCCAGTTTTTGTGAAGCAAGTTTGCAGATAAGGAGGTGGACCTTTGGGCTGGTAGTTTGGTAACATGAAGGTTTGAGCAATACCGTTTATTTCTGATTGAGATAACTGAGGGGATTTTTCAAGTAGTTACCCCATGGAAGGAGGAGCAAGGGGTTGAGTGGAGTGGAACTATATCATTTCATTGATGGATTGAATAGTTATGCAGAAAAGAACAGTTTGGGATGGGGACATAACAACTCTTTGGGTGGGATCATAATTAGCATAGCAATGATGAATTATCTCTAGGAAAACATGAACTGAGGGAAGAAAATACATGGGAAGGTTGGATTCCCACAGTCCAAAAATGTCAGACTTATTTAGATAACTATCTCTAATTTGGAAAAAGATTTTAAGATGGTTACTATCACCAAATAAGTCTTTTATCTAAAAGTCTTTATCGGCCAATGGTAGATAATCTAAGTCTCTGTGAGGAGCATTCATGGGTGCGACATTCAGGGCTATAGGGGTTTCCATCTTTGGTTCTTGTGTATTCAAAGTGGAATTTAGGATTTCTGTGGGAAAATGGACTAAACAGCAGGTTTGGGGTGTTTTTATGGCAACTATAGACTATTCTTATACTTGAATTTGACCTTCTTTGGTAGAATTTTTAATAGAAAACTGAAATTGCAGGGTTGCAAGGTAAAATGGATAAATACCTGTGTTAAAGAGGAAAACGTACAATGGTAGGTTCGCTGACAGGCTGCAGAGCTCGTTGATGCAGTCTTTCTCGTCAAGTGGTAGTTGAGATATTGGAACAGTGGACTCGGTTGTTATTTTGCATGGGAGCTCGGGACGCAGTGCATTACAGTGAAAATGACATTTTATCGTTTATTTAACGAATCTCAGGTTGGCAGGTCCTTTTGCATTTATTGGGAGGATGACGTAAGTGTGATGTGACACTTTGTCATTATGTGGAGGGTGGTAAGTAGTTTGCATCGCACCACTTTCGAGGCTAGGCAGTTTTGGGCCATGGGTGAGTGAGCATATTGGCAGCATGACGCCTCACGGAGGTACGGGTGAAAAACTGCTTGTTGATTGCGAGTTAAAGCGCGGTCACAAGGGAGGGTGGGATATCACTGTCGATCATTGGATGAAAAGGGGATGATTGGATGGCTGACGGGCATTGGAGATGGTGGGGAGTTATGTATGTGGGCCCGATGTGTTTATTAATGCTTAAATCATATCGGGGTCAATTCTATTGGTCGGGGTTGGTTATTAATTAACCCGGAGGATTAACTAATCCCATATAATTCAACGGGGGAAGTTATTAATAAATCTCTGATAAATTTATTAATCCTTGTTAAACAACATTTATGATTATATTTAATTGGGGTGGGAATTATATTAAATGTCGAAGTTTTACATAGTTAATTAATACGGGGAATGGGTTAATAGTTTCGGGATTTATATAATAATAGCTAGAAGTTAATATGAAATAAAATGAAAATAAGCGCTAAGAAAATGTTAAAAATTCACATTAAAACTTAGGCTAAAGTGGGAAGAGGGGTTTTTCAAGTGATATTATGTATTTCCTAAGTAAAATAGGTTTTTCACTTAGGCGAACTTTATGAAATGAAATGAATGATTGATGGATGATTTTGAGTACTTAGGCTTTTAGATCATTGGGCTGAGGGTTCGGTCCCTCCAGAAGTTAGAGAAATACTCTGAGCCCCTTTGATTTTCAAAGACCTTAATACTTAGGGGAAATTAGTGAAATATTTAGGGAAAAATGTGAATGGAAGTTAGTTATTTAACCTTGTTTTGCTTGAACTATATCAAGTGTAATGTCTTCCTTGCACTTGTGATAAAAATAAATATCAACACATTTAGAGACATAATTCATCACAAGTAATTCTGCAACACAATCTACTTACCCTACTTACTTTAACCTAACATTTTTTTCCTTCTTTATTTTGGTGCACTTAGACTAGCAAACCCTTATCAATCTTTCTTTTTCTTTACATAGCAAGCCTATCTAAGTCTCCACTTATTACATCCAAGGACTCAGATTACATTGTTGAGTTCTTTTTTATTTGCTCTACCTATCTACTTATCTGCCAAGGTTAAACAGTTTGGTCATATTTTATTCTCTATTCTACAGTATGCAATTGAAAAATGAATGAGCCAAGTTTAAACAGTTTGACTCTTCATGAGTTGTGGCAAAAGTAACAAGCTGCACACAATTGTTTATTGTATAGGAGTAAAAAGTAGTGGCATTTAGACTTGAACACTTTCCTAGTCTATTTGTTTGGGGTTCATTTTCTTTCATTTTTTCGACCATCTTTATTCTTTTTACCCTTTGTTTCTTTTTCTAGGGCGTACCCTCTTTACATTTTTTAATTTTTTTGATTTCTTGAAAATATGGAAAACCTTTGCAACAAGAAAGGTATGAACATATTACAGAGCTCATCAAGTCAATCATGAAATATGACACCTATTGGTATAGGAGCATAACACTAGCTCCACTTGGGGATGGCTTTTCTTAGTGAAAAGTCAAGAACAGTAGGTCAGATGGCCTTCTAAATGATTTTGACTGTGCTCTGAAATCTCCTTCTGTTAGTTGCTTTATTGTATGTATGACAATAACACTTGTGAAGCTTAAGGCCTTCTCTTCGGGCTTCAACTTCAGCAAGTCACTGTCCAATCTAAACTGTGAGATTACTAAGGATATAGTATGTACATGTTAAAATAAGAATAGATTAAAAAGTTGGATCAAAGTAATGTTTCAGCATTTGACCATTAACTGGCCCCTGTTCTGTCTCTGTACGGTCCAAATTCTTCAGAAAGTAAGTATTGTTCCCTTGTAAGGCCTGGATAATAAAAGGTCCCTTCTACAGGAAGTCAAACTTCCCATGTTTTCCTTTATCTTCTTTCCTGGAATCCCATCTCAAAACTTTGTCTCCAAGGTAGAAATCTTTTGCCTTGGTTCTCTTATAAAAATTTTTCTTAAGTTTCTCTTGTATTACTTGGGATCTTTGATACACTTCTTCTTTGGTCTGCTACAAGTGGATGGTTTGGTTTATTCTCCTTTGAATATCATTGAGCTCCACCTGAGCTTCTTGAAATATTTTCATTACAGGAACTCCTAAGGATGTAGGAAATACAGCCTCTATGCCATAAACTAGCTCATAAGGACTAGTTCCAATAGATTTCTTTGTAGTGAGTTTGTCTGCCCATAGTGCATTAGTAAGTTTCTTGTGCCAAATTTTCTTCTTCTCTTCCAATAATTTTTAATGATATTAATTAGGCTTTTATTGGAAGACTCAGCTAGACCATTACCTTGAGGGTAATAGGCTATGGAATTGCCTAAAGTGATATGGTATTTGTTACAGAAACTTATCATTTTCTTGGATTTGAAGGCAACATCATTATCAGTGATGATCTTTTTAGGACAACCAAATCTAGACAGCATGTTGTTTTCTAATAACCCTATAATTACAGTGTCATTGGTTTGTCTGCAAGGAATGGATTCTATCCATTTGGTGAATTAGTCTGTGGCAGTTAGAATCCATTTATGTTGGCTAGAAGAGGGAGGGTGGATTTCTCCAATGAAGTTCAATCCCTATTGTTTGAAGGGCTTTTCAATGGAAATTGGTCTCAAGGGTAAGGGTATCAGTTTCCTCTTGCCTTCAAAAATCTGACATTTGTGGCAAGTAGTAACAAATTTCTTTACATCAGTGAACAAGGTTGGTCAATAAAATCCAGCTTTGAGGATTTTGTCTGCAGTTGATTTCCAGTAAAAGTGTCCACCACAGTCTCCTGCATGAAATTCTTTGAGAAGCTTGTTAGCTTATTCTTTTACTAAACAATTCAATAGAATACCTTCATGATTTTTCCAAAAGAGAACATTATCTAAAATACAAAATCTTGAAGCTTTCATCTTTAAAAACTTTTTCTTAGTTCTGGATAACCCTGGAGGAGCCTGCAAGTTTAATAATACATAAATTATATCAACATACCAAGGTGAATCTAAGAAGGCCTGACTGATTTGTGGAGTCGCCATCTCCTGTTCCTTATCCAGTTCATTAATATCCAGGGCTTGGCAATTAGTTTCAGTCACGAGTTTTGCCAAACCCTATCTTTTTATAAGCTTTGTGGGTTTTATTTCAATATCATATTCCAATATAGTAGCAATCCATTTACCTCGCTTGCCTTCAATTCCATCCCAAGTCAAGATGTCTTTGACAACAACATTTGGTACATAGGCTATTATATGAGAGTACAGTATGTAGACTCTAAAGTATTTAATAGCTTTCACAAGTGAGTAAGCTTGTTTTTCCATGATTTTGTACTTAAAAGGTGCATCCTTAAGTGTTTTACTAAAAAAGGCTATGGGTTTCTCACATCTTTGGTCATCTTTTTGTAGTAAAATAGTAGCAATGGTGTGTTCTGATGCAAATGAAAATATTATGAAGTCTCTATCAATATTTGGACTTGTCAGGACCAGTGTTCTAGTCAAAGCCATTTTAATTTCTTCAAACGCTTGTTTGGCTTCTGTTGTCCATTTAACCTTTGAATCATTTTTCAACATATTATTAAGCAATCTAATTAATTAAGCTAAGTTATATATAAATCTTCTTAAAAATTTAATATTTCCTAGGAGAGCTTGAAGTTCTTTGACATTTCTGGGGTGGGGTATCTGTAGAATGGCTTCTACTCTACTAGGATCAATTCTAATGCCATCTTTGGAGATGATATGGTCCAATAGTTTGTCTTCTTCTAGACCAAACATGGACTTTTTAGCATTTAGAGAAATGCCATATAATCTGCATTTTAAGAATACTTGTTTCAGATGATCTAAATGTTGTTGATCTGATTTAGAAAAAACAGTCAGGGCATCTAGATATATGACCAAGAAATCATGAATTTCTTTTACAAATGCTATGTCCATTGTTCGTTGGAAAGTTACCCCTGTGTTCTTAAGTCCAAATGGCATTTTAACATACTTGAATTTTCCCCATGGTGTTGTAAAAACAATTTTTTCATGGTCATCAGAATGAACCAGAATCGGGTTATAGCCTGAAAACCCATCCAAAAGTGAAATCCTAGAAGCACCTACCACCCTTTGTAAAATATGATCCATCTTAGGTAAAGGGTAATTTTCCTTCAAAGAAACCTTATTTACATTTCTTAAATCAACACATAGCCTAATTTCTTCGGTCTTTTTCCTAGTAGGTACTAAGTTAGACACCCGCTCTAAAAACCTGATAGGAGCAATTATCCTTGCTTCATAAGTTCTCTTGATTTCTTTTTCAATTAAAGGAAGCAGTATGGGGTTAATTCTTCGGAGCTTTTGTTTGAATGGTTTTTTATTTTACTTTAAAGGTATTGTATGTTGAATTATAGAGGTATCATAAGATTTTAGGTCTTCATAGCTCCAGGCAAATACATCTTGAAATTCTCTCATTAATTCAACATATTTGAGTTTTTGTTCAGGGGGCAAAGATTTAGATAATTTTACCATTTTTAGATTTTCTTTAGTTCCCAAGTTATAGTCTTCAATGTTAGCTTTTAGAGGTTCCATCTTTGGTTTCTTTGGGATATCATTAAAATCAAAGAGATCTTCCAAAGGAGTTAATCCCTTAGGCAACTGATTATCTTCCAAATTAATAACTTCAGATTCTCCTTCAATAATTTCATCAATGTCTATTTCTTTGAGATCCTGCATTTCTTTATTGGTAAATTTTGTTGGATGGAGCATTTGAGTTGCATTTTCTGCTGAAATGTTTGTTTCTATCTAACTTATTTGATTTAACTCACTAACAATATCTATATCTATATTAGTGCTAGAAAACTCTTCTTTTAATGTTAGGAAATTGTTAATCTGAATATCATTGTCAAACACTTGCCAGTTCTTTACATTGTCAGGTATGGTTGGTCTATGTCTAATCTCAGCTGTGAACTAATGGTTAGGTTCAAATGGTAGTCTACAAGTGCTAACAAACATTGCCAGACTATGAGCATGCAAATTATGTTTTCTGGGGATTTTAGCAAGCTGAGTTTCTAGAAATGTATTGAGAATCTCAATAACTGTTCCTCTGTAAAATCTCAACCTGGGATCATTTGTGAGAAAATTCCCTTTTATCTGTTGAATGATTAAATCACAATCTCCTAGGATTGATACCCTAATTTCCCCTCAACTTTTGACCAGTTTAACACCTAGCAACAAAGCTTCGTATTCAGCTATATTATTAGTGCATCTAAAGTTTAATCTATAGGCATGGCCTTTAGCATGATCATTTTCAAGATTGTGCACCCAAATTCCTGCTCCTGTTCCCAACTTGTTAACTGAACCATCAAATTCTAAGTACCAAAGGATCTCATGTTCATAGTTAGTATCAGGAGTCTTAGGGATTTGTTTGGTAGGAAGATCTGGTTTTTTAGTTTCTTCTAGTCCCTTTTGAATATCTGACGTATCATTATTCTCAGAAATTCTTAAATTTGAACACTAGACTTTTCATTTGTAATTTCTTCTTGTTCAGCTGCTAAAACATTTACTTCATTCAAAGGATCAATTTTGGCATTATAGAGAATGAAAGAATCCATATCAGAGTGAATGGAGTAGATAGGGAAATTTTGAGGTCTCTCCTGGCTACTTACCACATATTTCATTAAAGTTTCTCTATACAGTTTCTTAGGTTGACCAAATACTGAAATAGTACCATAAGACATGTCCAATTGGAGAGATTCTTGAAGCTTTGCACCCCAAGATCTAGACAATAACATACCATACTTTGGTGGAATATCAGCTACTACTATGTCCATTAAGATGGTTTTGGCAGGATATTGAACTAGTGATACACATAAGTCTTTGATCAATCCTAGACAGCTAACCTGACTTGAATCAAAAGAAGAGGTCTTTATATGACCTAGTGATGTCTAGGTCTAGTTTCTCCATCATAGATTTAGGCATTAAGTTAAGAGAAGCACCAGAATTGAACATGGCATTATGAAGTATTTTATCATGTATGTTTAGACTTACATAGAAAGGAGGGATTCCTCCATCTACTGATTTTCCATTTACCTCAGGACCAAAAATCAATTCAGGCTGGTCATCAAAAATATTTACTGAATCTTCATTCACAGAAATTTGGAGTGATGTACTGATTTGACTTCTGTAGACATCATGTTTAGCTAATTTTGACAATGGAACAACTAATTTTAATTTGCCTACTTCAATCTCAAGATTAAAAGGCTTTTCGGTCTGAGTTCTTCTATTTCGGACAGCTGGATTCTCTTTTTCTACTGTATTCTATGTGTTTCTCTCCTTTTCAAGAGTGGGGTTATGGGTTGAAGTTGTTTCCAAATCAACTTATGGAGGTTCTTCTATGTTTCCTTTGGGAGGAATAGAAGTGGAAGATTGTCTATTATGTGGTTGATTATCGGATACATCCTTGATAATTGAGTTATTTGGATTAGGATTAGTTCTAGAAAGAATATGTACAGGGGTAGTATTTCTATTACCTTTGTTGGAATGTTTTGTATCTTTCTGTTTGTTGGTTTCAGGTACATCTATTCTTCTACTCCTCAGATTTTATTGTTTGTGGACTTCATAGATAGTTGTATCATATCCCTCCTTAAAGTCAAATGATTCACCTGTCTGAGTTTGGAATTGTTTAAGCATGTGGGGTTCCTGATCCTCTTGGGTCAAGAAAACTTGTTGTTCATTGTTGAGTCCCATCAAATTGATTTGAGTGTCTTTTGTTGGTTCATTAGAATTTGAGGCTTCAGCATAATTTCCCCAGAATGGGGGCTTAATAGTTTGGTCAGGCCCAGTCTTTCCAATATTGGGATTTTGGTTCTTCCTGAAATTTGGATTTCTACTAGAATTGCTTGGTTGACCCTCCCAAGGGGATTTTCTCTCAATTGTTTCTACTCTATCACCAAGCCTATCCATTCCTTTAATAATAGCATCTAATTTTTGTTCAAGTGCAGAAGGTTCCTCTTTGAAAGGTATCCTCCTTTTAGCTCTGGCCCTAGCTCGTTTAGATATCAAGTTGACTTCAACACTGACAGCTATACTTTGCATCTCTTCTAAGGTTCGAGGAGCTCTTTCCCTAAGTTGGTATGCCATATCAGAATCAAATTCACCAAGGAATTTGATTAATGCCAAATCTGGAGGAGGTCTAAGATTTTGAGGGATAACTTGGTAAACATTATTGAACCCGGTACAGTAATCTTGGACAGTTTCTTGGGTGCCTCTTTTCAGGCATCCATATTCTGATAAGATGTGGAGAGGATCTTTATTTTTTCCCACCTATTCAAGAATCTCTAATATATAGCTTGTAGGTCATTTATACTGTTTGTAGGAAGGGCTCTGAACCAAGTTCTAACATCTCCAGTCAAACTTTGAACAAATACTCTCATTCTAACATCATCAACATCAACTTCGTATATTTCAAAATAGTCGGTCATTTTCTTGGTATGTTGTTGAGCTGTGTAAATGCAAGTACCATCAAATGGGCTAATCTTACTCTGATAGTCTTGGGGCATAGCACCCAAGTTGGCAAGTAATTTTAGAGGAGTGTATCTGTTTGCCATGGTTGCAGGAATAGATGTGACAACTGGTGTGGTAGGGATGACAATGGGAATATGAGTTGTAGATGGAGGGGTGGAAGGTGTAGCTTGAGGTTGGGAAATCTGAGGTGTTGATGATAAACTTGGAGAGGCTATAGTGATCACAGAAAGGTTTGGTGTCCTTTTATAGGTAAGCTCAGATTGAATGGAGTTCTACAGATGTTTATCAAGATGTGAAGTTACAACTTCAAGTTGCAAATCTTCAATAAATACAGGATCATGAACTGCGTGGGCTAACCCTAACTCTGAAAAGGTTATAAATAGAGAGGTCTCAAACCACTTGTCAAAATTTTCGTCCTCACGGTAAATCCACTTCACAGGACAAGATCTTGATCTGTATAGAGGCCGAGAACTAGCAAAACTGTCTTGGCTCTCCTGCCTCCTAAGAATCCTAGGAATCAGATTAGGATTTTCGAATATAGGTGGTGAATTTGGATCTGGATTAGATCCGGTATAATGAATCCTTTCTGAAGCCAGGTTTCTAGGTATATTTTTTGAGTTTTTCTATAAATGGATATAACAATACAACTTTAACAATTTCTTTAAGAAGCTTTTAGATATGGGTTTTGAACTTTCTCAAAGACTTTATTTGACAAGAGGAACTGATCAAGTATTTGAAATCAAATGTCCAATCTATAAGCTAGACCAGAGATAGACTAAAGTAGCATTCATTTACTTCTGCAATTGCAAAGAAAAAGCATTTTAAAGGCTACTTGGCTAACTTCAGGCTCCATTTGTAGCTTAGAAAGTAGACAATATTAACAAATAAATTATTCTGGTCCCTAGCGGAATCGCCACTATGTTATCACTCAGGTTTTCTCAAATGTTGTAAGAAAGGGAAAGGAGGCTGAGGTAACCACAAACCAATATTTTAGATACAGATTCTAGCCAATGTGCATCCAGAGAGGGCTCTCTCTTTAAGTTTTAGCTTCGTTTTTTGAAAGGTATTAGGCTAGTTATGAATTTTAGGAGTTTTGTTTGAGTTTGGGTGGTGAGATTCAATAGCAAAGGGATAGGACTGAGTAGTTTAGGACATTGGGCTAATGGAGTCAAGTAATATAGCTAAACTGAATTAGGTTTCTTAACAAAGGATGGTTTCATAGGGCAATATGGTAAAATAGGGAACAAATAAAGACTTGGAATAAATGGAATGATTTCAAAATAGGTGAAGAGGAGTTAAGAATCCTTCAATCTATTTGAAGAGGGAACATGAATGATTACTAATAAAGAGCTATTCTTTAATAAATAATCAAAGTGATAGAACTAGGAAACAAGAGCAATTAAGGTTTCACTATTTATTCTAATTCAGAAGAAAACATAGAGAATAATAACTTTTGAAGACAGAGTGCAATAAAGCATATTCTGAATTACTCCTTTTTGTTTATCATTCATGTATGAAATAGAGATGATATAAGAAACAAGGAAAAATTTAAAACACAAGGTATAGAGAACTTATTGATTCGGTGTTTGATTCAAGAAATCTATGGAAAGTCCTTTGTTTCAATTCTTTATCCAGCAAGCCATACGAAAATTTGATCGAATCAACACTTTATTCCAAAAAACCAGTATTATAGCAATGTATATGAATCCACCCTCAATACTCCAATTGAGGGAGTATTTATACAAAATATTTTACACAAAATATCTCATAACAAAGTGAGATATATTCTAGTGATGACTAATCAATTTATACAAGAAAATAGAGACAACTAGTCTCAAAGATAGGAGGAAGGTAAATTGATGTTGTGCTGTTCCTATTTTTGCTGAGTGTGCTGGAGGCAGGTCCTTTTATTTGGCTTGTTGCTGTCTTCTTTAGTAACTTCATGCTGGATGCCCTATTTTGACTGATACTCTTTACCTATTTTTATACACTTCGACCTATTTGATTCCTGTTCACCTTTATTCATCTTACTATGGTAAATAGCTCAAAATTTACCTTTACCCAAGATAAAATTTACAAAATTTCTAACATGTCTTCCCACCTTTTTTTCTTTGGAAATTTGTGCTTCTGATGTTTCCTTAGAGTTTCATCAGTATTTGTATATCTAAAAAAGTTAGACTGGATGGTTAATAAGTGCTTTACCTCATGTTCAATATAAAATAAGTTCTCTAAGCTGTCATAGAGAACTCGGCCTATGGGGAGTGCTTTCACTTCTGATGCACTTGTTGATGAGATAGCTTGATTTCCAGCATACTTATTTAACTTGTCTACATAATAAATATGTTTCATTAATATGTCATTAATGACAAAAGGACTTGGTAGCCCTTTACTCAGCAAAACTGTGAACTTCTCCATAAAAGAATTCATTTCCACCTGCATATCCTGGCACCTTCTCTCTAAGTTTTGCATCAAATTTCTCTTGGTTAGAACCTTTTTGATTTTCAAAATGGTGTATGTCCTGTCAGAGATGCCAAGTTCTTCCAGTTGTTCTCTATTTCAATTATTAAAAAAATGTATAAGCATGTTGGCTTCATCTGGCATTTGTCCTAACAAAGCTCGTGTCTTTTGAATTTCTCTCTGTGCTGCTTTCACTAAATCAATCTGTTCATAGATTACTTGGATAGATGGCCACAAACCATTTATAGATTGAATGATGTTAGCCCAAAGGATTTTCTTGATCTCTGCCAAGGGCTTATCAGAAGTGAGCTCTTGTTCCAATGTTTTCACTTTACTTTCTAAGGCTTTAATATCCCTAGTTTTTTCCACAACACTTATTTTGGAGATATCATAATTTCTCTCTACCTTAGCCAATTGCTCTTTTACCTGTTTCAACTCTATAACTTGTAATATCATTTCTTCCATGGCTTTTATTAATTCTTCCGTGCTTAAATTAGCGTTGTTTCCTGGTGTTGTTCCTACTGTTGATGTACCTATTGCAATTGTACCTATGATTACCTCTGTTGTGGCTGCTGGGACATTTGGAGCTAATGCTATTCCCAGTGTAGAGGGGACTGTAGTTGAGACTATGGGGATTACCTTAGGAGGCTGAGAGGACGACTCTCCCTGCTTTTCCTTTAGTTCTTTTTCTAATGCCTGCTCTGTATCATTCAATCTTTCATTAAGTTTCAAGAGCAGGTCCATCATATCCTCTTCAGATTTCCATTGTATAACTTCTACAGTTTGTGGATGCCTTGAAAGAATGTAGCTTCAGCTATTTCCTTAGGGCAACCATGTCCTCTTCTTTTTTCTTGATTAGTTCCTTTATGCCTTTAGCATCTTTGGGGTCATGTCCCAATCCCATGATGATTTCTTCTAAGGATTTTATTCTGTTATCCTTGGCCAGAGAAGAGGCTTTCTCCAAGTGTAGTTTAGTAGTTCTATTGTCCAAGGAGTGTTGCAACTTATGGACCAGCATTGCTTTGTCAGCCAGTGTAGAATAGACCATTTCCCCAGTCTGCTTGTGGAGTTCAATTTGGTCCATAGGATGAATATCTTTGGCTAGGACCTCCAAGTTTTTTTTGATGTAATCTGCTGTTGGCATGGGGTTGTTGTAGCTTCGGCTTAAAGTAACTCATTAACATTTTGCCTTCTTTAATTTCATAGGTTGACATTAATCTCTGCTGGTTTGTAGGGGCCATTTTCAAATACTGACAGTAAATTTGAAGTCTTACAAGATCATTTCTAGCTTTTATCTCTGTGAAGGTCTTCTTGATGTTTGAGGCAGGTTTTCTTTGTGGCCTAAGGGATGACACTTTTGTACTATGTTGTCTTTCTAACTCTTGCATCTGTGAGCTAGCACATGTTCCTCCCACTGTAAAAGTTTGTTGGCTAGCTCTTTCTTCTCTCTGGATGTCTCCAGTTTTTTCAATTATTTCCTCTTCTGGCAGAGGTTTCAGTCTTTGCCTCTTTGCTCCAGGCTCTCCTATGGGTCCACTGATAAGTGTGGTGGCTTCTCTGTCTCTCTTTTTATTTCTTTCCTCATTTAGAGGAGTTTGCAATGCTGGACTTTCTACTGCTTTAGTTTGGGCTGGAGGAATTTGCACTTGAATTTGTTCTTTGGACATTCCAGGCTGATCTGTCATTGTAGGCTGCTCTATGTTCTCTATTTCTTTGTCTTTGGAAGTTCTTGTAGCTGGTATGTTGGCTTCCTGTGGAGGTTGCTGAGAAGTTCTAGCAGAGGATGTACCAATTTCTGATCTTTGAGGTAGCTTGAATGGTACCTGTCCAAAAGAGTCCAGGTCAAGGATCTTTTCAAGATTTCTCATAACATTTTCAATTTTTTCCTGCTCACTAATATCTTCTATTAGGGTTCCTTCTACCCATTCATCCTGATTTGCAAATTGCTCAATTTCTAGGATCCTATGATATATATAAACTGATAGCCCGTTCTTTGTTCTTCTATCACATATAAAACTATTGGAGTCATATGGCACCCACCAAAAACCTTTTCTTAATTTAAGGTGGTCTTCTAAAATATTTTTAGCTTCTTGCCATGCATCTCTAGAATTAATGACAAAAGGACCTAGTTGGTTCTTTATTCTTAACTGGGCCTTCTCTT
The DNA here is from genome assembly GCA_000404065.3 of Pinus taeda. NCBI lineage: Eukaryota > Viridiplantae > Streptophyta > Pinopsida > Pinales > Pinaceae > Pinus > Pinus taeda. The sequence continues at coordinate 48,778 of APFE030522021.1, read as the reverse complement.
TTGTAGCACAAAAATGGACTAAATCTACATTGATGATCTATCTGAAATACTCTAGTGAAAATAATCTCATGGGCACATACTTAGGTAACTTGAAAGGGAAAAGTTCACACCCATACATTTTAATTTTTGTGTGATTTTTGTACAGGTACCAGTCACCTATCCAGTATTGCTTTGAGAGCTGGAGAATTTTCTTCATGTCACCACTGATCCTAGGAGGGGAAACTCCTATCAATAGAGATGTTGTTGGATGTACAAATAAATCAATGAACTCATTATAAGTGTAAGGGGATTTTAGGGTATTATGGAAGACTGAACTCCAAAAGATCACAGACCTTTGATTTCATTTTGAGTCAAATTTCCTAATGGGGAAAGGAAATCTATTAGACTGATGATATAACAAAAGATGGTATATAAAAGAGGTATATTTGAAAACTCCTTCCCTTTCCAAATTCAGAAACTGGTCATGGGTTTTGTTGGCAATATAAGAGGCATAGTTATATTTAATAGCAGGGGGTTGTCCTGGAGCGAATATTGATAGTAACACTAGGGTAATATCATCAACATATTTACTAGAGTTAAATCCCATTATCAGGGATATCATATCAACAATGAGTCTTCCAGTTTCTGTGAAGCAAGTTTGCAGATAAGGAGGTGGAACTTTGGGCTGGTAGTTTGGTAACATGAAGGTTTGAGCAATATGGTTTATTTCTAATTGAGATAACTGAGGGGATTTTTCAAGTAGTTACCCCATGGAAAGAGGAGCAAGGGGCTGAGTGGAGTGAAACTGTATCATTTCATTGATGGATTGAGTAGCTATGCGGAAAAGAATAGTTTGGGATGAGGACATAACAACTCTCTGGGCGGGATCATAATTAGCATAGCAATGATTAATTATCTCTGGGAAAATATGAACTGAGGGACGAAAATACATGGGAAGGTTGGATTCCCACAGCCCAAAAATGTCAGACTTATTCAGATAACTATCTCTGGTTTGGCAGAAGATTTTAAGATGGTTACTATCACTAGATAAGTTTTTTATCTGGTGATAGATAATCTAAGTCTCTGTGAGGAGCATTCATGGGTGTGACATTCAGGTCTATAGGGGTTTCCATATTTGGTTCTTGTGTATTCAAAGTGGAATTCAGACTTTCTATGAGAAAATGGACTAAACAACAGGTTTGGGGTCTTTTTATGGCAACTACAAACTGTTCTTATACTTGAATTTGACCTTCTCTGGTAGAATTTTCAGTAGAAAACCGAAATTTCAGGGTTGCAAGGTAAATTGGATAAATACCTGTGTTAAAGAGGAAAACCGTACAATGGCAGGTTGGCTGATAAGCTGCGGAGCTCGTTGATGTAGTCTTTCTGGTCAGGTAGCTGTTGAGATACTGGAACAGTGGACTCGGTCATTATTTTGCATGGGAACTTGGGACACAGTGCATTACAATGAAAATGACATTTTATCATTTATTTAATGAATCTCAGGTTGGCGAGTACTTTTTCATTTATTGGGTGGATGATGTAAGCATGATGTGATGCTTTGTCATTATGTGGAGGGTGGTAAGCGGTGTGCATCACACCACTTTTGAGCCTAGGCGGTTTTGGGCCTGGGGCGAGCGAGCATATTGGCAGCACGATCTGTGGCAGAGGTACAGGTGGAAAACTGCATGGTGATCGCGAGTTAAAGCGCGATCATCAGGGGGGGCACGATATTTCCATCGACTGTTGGATAAAAAGGGGACGATCAGACGACTGACGGGCATTGGAGTTGGCGGGGAGTTATGTATGTGGGCCCAACATGTTTATTAATGCTTAAATCATATCGGGGTCAATTCTATTGGTTAGGGTTGGTTATTAATTAACCAGGAGGATTAACTAATCCCATATAATGCGGTAGGGAAGGTTATTAATGAATTTCAGATAAATTTATTAATCCCGGTTAAACAACATTTATGGTTATATTTAACCGTGGCGGGAATTATATAAAATGTTGGGGTTTTACATAGTTAAATAATACGGGGAATGGGTTAATGCTTTCGTGATTTATACAATAATAGTTAAAAGTTAATATGAAAATAAGCACTGAGCAAACGTTAAAAATTCACATTAAAACTTAGGGTAAAGTGGGAAAAGGGGTTTTTTCAAGTGATATTATGTATTTCCTAAGTAAAATAGGTTTTTCACTTAGGCGAACTTTATGAAATGAAATGAATGATTGATGGATGATTTTGAGTACTTAGGCTTTTAGATCATTGGGCCGAGTATCCGGTCCCTCCAGAAGTTAGAGAAATGCTCTGAGCCCCTTTGATTTTCAAAGACCTTAATACTTAGGGGAAATTAGTGAAATCTTTAGGGAAAAATGTGAATGGAAGTTAGTTATTTAACCTTGTTTTGCTTTAACTATATCAAGTGTAATGTCTGCCTTGCAATTGTGATAAAAGTAAAGATCAACACATTTAGAGACATAATTCATCACAAGTAATTTTGCAACACCATCTACTTAGCCTACCTACTTTAACCTAGCATTTTTTCCTTCTTTATTTGGGTGCACTTAGACTGGCAAACCCTTATCAATCTTTCTTTTTCTTTACATAGCAAGCCAACCTAAGTCTGCACTTATTACATCAAAGGGCTCAGATTACACTGCTGAGCACCTTTTTATTTACTCTACCTATCTACTTATCTGCCAAGATTAAACAATTTGGTCACATTTTATTCTCTATTCTACAGTATGAAATTGAAAAATGAATGAGCCAAGTTTAAACAGTTCACCTCTTCATGAATTGTGGCAAAAGTAACAAGCTGCACACAATTGTTTATTGTATAGGAGTAAAAAGTAGTGGCATTTAGACTTGTACACTTTCCTGGTCTATTTGTTTAGGGTTCATTTTCTTTCATTTTTTGAACCATCTTTATTCTTTTTACCCTTTGATTCTTTTTCTAGGGAATACCCTCTTTATATTTTTTAATTTTTTTGATTTCTTGAAAATATGGAAAACCTTTGAAAGGTATGAACATATTACAGAGCTCATCAAGTCAATCATGAAATATGACACCTATTGGTATAGGAGCATAACAAGATCAATTCATGTCTAGAACATATCATGACCATTTGATTGTAAGTTAAAATAGTAGATAGTAAATAAACACACTTTACCTAACTTTACACTAGACCAGGCTATAATTTACCTAAGTGTTGTAGCAGCAACAACCACCCTCGAAATTTTTCTCTCACATGAAAATTTTGAAGCCTACTTTGGATCCCACGATTGATCATCTTTGGTCATTTTTTGGTAAGATGATGATTTCAAGTTGCCCTCCTTGATCCTAAAGAATTGTCTGTGTTGTCATATTTTTGTAGCATATGTGATTTTTGGGTATAGTGGTTGTTGTCCGTCATGCAAAGGGAATGTTGTCTTGCTTCAAGGGAATTGTGTGTGTATGAACGGTTGTCATTACATAGACATGTTTCACACTCACCTCACACACTCATGTCATGAAAGTTTTTGCATCAAGAAAAGTATGTATTATGTATTCTAGATGGTTTACATGTCTGCGTGCGATCACAATCGAGTCCTGTCAATGTTTGCATATGTTTCACTGATCTCACACATAGAAATTTTCCCAAGAAACCTATTCTCATCTAGCTTCCCAGAACTATGCGCTTTGTTTTTGCAACCATCAAGATTCCTCCCTTTCTTGTTGAAACCCCACAATACACAGATACACCAACCTCCCTTGCTTGCTAAAACCTCGCAGCTCGTAGAGGCCCCAACCAACTCTTCTCTCCAGAAATGTACAAAGAAGTCCAACAACACTGCACTAAGAAATTGTGAAGAGGTGTCCTCCCATGACCCCTGTCCTGCAACAGTGCTTTGAGCCTAAAAACTGTGCAATGTTGTCTAAGTTACCTTGTCATCCTTGCATGCAGAAATTGCATAGATGAGCCTCCTAGGGCCTCATCCCGGCAACAACCACTATCTATTGAAATTGCATAGACCTAGCTCTCAATGATTACAAGAAAAGGTGACATGTTTAAATTGCTTCCAAGGAGTTGAGGAGAAGGACCAGGGAACTGAGTACTGGAAAAGATTAGGACCACATGAAAACATCGTCAAATGCATGATCATCTTAAGGGTAAGTATGGTATGTATAGAACATCTTTTGTAGTACACCTCTTAGTTGAGTTTGTAGGACTACATGTCATTATCATATCATCCTATCCTCAGTAACATGCATGTGCGCAAATGTGAAAAGTCACTTTATGTGTTGCTTCTACATGTGCTTATTTTTCACTTATTCGACCAACTGTCATCTTCTGCATGTTGATTTCTATGTCGTGCCTGTGACCATGTTATGGTCATGCAAAAGGCACTTGCTTCGTGTGTACATGTTGTCTTTGCTATGAAATCATCCATCACACTCACACACGAAGTCATATACATTGTGGTGCAAGCGTCGTCGCAGTTGTCCAATGATCAATCACAAGCGTCACGCTTGTCGACTTGCACCGTCAGTCAGTCATGTTGAGCATGTGTGACTGGATGGTTTGAGTCGTCTCATCGTCAACTCATGTAGGCATGTGTTTGCAAGTTCGCATATGCACCGTTTCACTCGCTCACACACTTAGTCATTTTGCTGAAGTTCTGACGATCCGATTACCCACTAACAGCCGAACCTTCACCCCACCATCGACTTGATCGACTATCACCCAAAACAGTGCAGTAGTAATTTCAAGCTACGTTACTTACAAGTTGATCAATCTACCCTCCTGTTGGTCAACCAAAGTGTTTGACATGTCAGTCACCACAAGACTGAGTCCCCTAAAAATTTGTGTAGAGGCTGTAGACCATGCCCACTCCGCTGATTGAAAAAATTGTGCAGACATGTTGGACAGACACTGAGTGCCCGTCCCTGTCTCCCTTAGAAAATTGTGTACTTTTCCCAGCGAGCCCACTAGTCAGCTGGCTGGATGCTCATGGGGAAAATTGCATAGATTTCATGAGAAATCCCTCTGTTGCCCAACAATCTGCTTAGCTCAGAAACTACACAGAGGTGGTTAGAGGGCCAACCTCCTAGCATCAGTGTAGTTTTTCCTGCTAGCAGCTCCTAGTAGCCTGCTAACATCTCCCTCTAGGAATTGCACAATTTTTATTGCCATGCTCCTAGTAGCTTGTTGTGAGTTCCCTCAAGGAATTGCACAGTTTTTGTTGCCAAGCTCCTGGTGTCCGCTCCTTCTAGAAATTGTGCAAATTTTGTCTGCCTAATCTTCATGCAACCTGAAATTCTCCTCTCAAAAGTTGTGCAAATTTGTCCACCAATTGAGCTAGACCCCACGAACAATCATTGTTGATCCAGATTTCCTGTCACCATCTCACAGTGACTTGTGCAAAGTTTTCACCAGCAGTGCCCAAAGCATCCATTCCAACTCAAAGCTTGCCTTGTGCAGTTTCATAACCTTGTCTTCTCTCCCAGTCACCTGCATTTGAAATGATCATGCATCATGGTAGACTAAGAGGTTTATGGATTTGATGTCATCTCATCATGAGTGATTGCAGGTACAACTACACAAAAAAAACATGGCATGATGACGAATGGGATGAGTAAGGGGAGTACATGCAAGAGGACTTGTTCATGAATGGATGAATAAATGATGCATGCAAAGAGATGTGCTCACGAATGGATGATCATGAAAATATGTATTCATGGATGGACGGATGGATGAACAAGTGAAGATGTGTTCGCAGATAGATGGATGGACGAACATACACTTTTTATGAACGAGAGAACCTATCAAGCATTCCAACATAGAAGTAAGGAGAAAAATGAGAATGCAACATCAGGCAAACCCAATGACCATCAAAGACTCCATGCACCTTGCCATGCAAAGGTGAAGCTATGACACACCATTAGGACATCCATCACTCGGCAACACCGCAGCTCAACATGCACACTAGCAACAACACAAATGTATCATCACTCTCATGAGTCATGTCATCCACATCTCTACTGTGGGCCATATTTTCAATCAATGTAATGTAACGTGGAAGTCCAAGATACCCACTTGTCATATGAAGAGTCATGTAGATTTGAAAGGTCATGGAAGTCAAACAATCATGAGGGAAGTCGAACAATCACAAGGGTCAGTTTCACCCTTGGCTATAAATACCGCCTCATTTGTACATGTAAAATACTTTTCACCTTGGCTTCTCCTATATAGACTTGAGAGTCTGTAACCTTTTATTTGAGGAGTAAGTAATGGCTCCAATGCCCCGTTCACGGGGTTAGTGATGTATGGTGTATTGATGTGTCTTGGAAATTTTGCTTAATTCAGAATCCTGCTAACATGCCAACACGTTTTCACACATGTGTTGTAACTATTTGTAAGATTCATCTACATGTTGCTTTAACCTGCGTTTAACACTTGGCTGCATTCAAATATTATAATACATATATATTAATGAAAATGTTTTGTATAAGTTTTTAACGTTGTCCTGCTCATGTTGGTTACCTCCTGGACATCAGACAGAACCTTTCACGTAAACTTGTTATAAGGACTATCGTGCTCGTGTGGATTGCTCACTAAGTGTTGCACATGTTACCTTCGCTTGTGTGTTGTGACTTCTGCATTCATGTGGATTATTCCTTTAGAATATGTGCACATCCTATTGTGTTGTGGCTCCTAACAGAGTTTTGTTTCCTCACATTTGACTTGGGACTCACTCCCATCATTTCTATCTTGAGTGGAAGAACCTTGAAACAATTAACACTATCAATCACCAGGCATGCAAACCTCGATGTTCAAAGACAAATTAGACCACTCTCACATGCTGACAAGCAAGAGATAAGGCATATATTTAAGATAACAAAAATTGGGCATCGTACCGGATGGGACTCCTACACCAAATGGCATGAGTTCTAGTTAGGACTTCATACTGGGGAGATCCCATGATGTTGGTAGGTCCAACACCGTCAATAGAGTTGTAACTTGTTTCTTGAATCCAATCAAGGACAAATGGGGAATTTCATCAAGAGGCATAAAAACCAAACCAAGAAGAAGAATTTAGTGTCATAAAATATTGCAAGTGTGTTTAGGAAAGGATATGAGAGAATGATATCCATAATCATCTCATCTAGAGTCTTCAAAACTTGAACCCCTAGTATAAAAATTAGATTTCCTCATACTGAGTAAACCCTAGTCTCAAATATCATCAACTAAGTGAAAAATTACAACAAAATATTGGGAAAGGAGTGCACCTAGGTATAATATGATGTCATCAATTAAAAAAAATTATGGTTCATCAATTTGATTCTCCATTATTGTTTTATATTGAGCTGTAACTGACTTCCTAAAGTTATTCATAAACACATGTAGAATTTGGTTCGAGGGTATAAAAAGAAAATGAGTAGTATAATTAAGTGTTGTATATCCTACAAGTTAGTTTGAAAAAGGATTATGTGAAAACAATATCCACAATCACTCAATATAGAGTGGTAAAAAATTGACTCCTTAATTCAAAAATTGCATTACCTCTTACTAAGTAAATCCCTAGTTTTAGATATTGTCAAATAAATTATTTTTTGGTGCAAGTGAATCATGGGATTGGGGGATGCCTAGTTTAATTTTATTTTAAATTGTCAATGAATAAATGGTTCATACATCTTATTCATGTTTAGTGTTATATGGTGAGTTGTGACACTCTTCTTGAAGTTATTCAATGACACATGGAAATTTTGATATGGGGGCATCAAAAGCAAGTTGAGAAGTAGAATTGAGTGTTTAAATAGCATACAAGTTTTTTTGGGAAAGGATGATGTTATCAAGCTATCCATAATTGCTTGAGTTTTTATTTTTTAACTATCAACCCATTAGTGCGAAAATTGGATTGTTTCTTATTGAGTAAAAAAATAGTTCTAGAGATCAACAATAAAAATTGTTTTTGGGAAATGGAATCATTGGAGCAAAGTGACCCTAGAGATAATCTAGTGTCACAATTGGAATAGAATCAATAAATCATTGATCCCACTAATATTTATTGTTTATGATAATTTGTAGCTCAATTCCTTAATCCATTTGAAGACATGTGAAAAATTTGGTCTGAGGGCATAAAAACCAAACCAAGAAAATTTTATGATTGAGTGTTCTAAGTGTTCTCAAGAAAGTGATAATTGTCAATCTATCCACATGATCCCAAACCAAAATTTACAAAAATTAACCTTTTTATGTAAAATGTCATATCATGTTTCTAAGGAAAAACCTAGTTCCCAAGATGGTCGAATAAACAATTCTCAAGCAACGAAAGCATGGGAGATGGTACCCTTAGCAATAATTTGAAGTGAGTTGCAACTTGCTTCTTCAAGCTATCTAGGGAAAAATGAATACATTCTTCATTCGATATTTTGATGATATGGTTTGATAATGTGATCATATCACATGAGACAAATGAGCATAGGATTTGATAATGTGATGATAGGATTATGGTGTGTATAGAGATCATATGCATAACTTCATTTGTATTTGTTGCATTAAGGGAATTATTTATTATTCTCACCAAAAATATTATTGGTGCACCTTTTTTCATTGGTATTTGATAATCATGTATTCATGATGTCAGTTTGTTGATGCCTTGTATGTTGTTATACGAATGCTATAAGCAAGAAACTTACATAAAAAACTACCAAAAACATTGCTCCTATAAAATATTAGAGACAAAAGTGAGTTAAATAAGAGAGGTAGACATGAATGAAATGTTCATAAAATTCATGTGAAATAATGATCCTAGAACTCCTAGCTACCGACAAAATGAAATTTGATTGAAAGAATGATGAATTAAATGATGCAATAATAATGATAAGTTGTTAGGATATAAAGGATTGATTTTTAAGCATACATTACGACAAACAATTTAATTTCTTAAATTGTTGCTCATTAAATTATTGATTGAGGTTTCATAAACTAATGAGGTGCTGGAAAAATATATGTAGAAATATGATTGGATAGCTCTAAATCAAGGAAACTATAACATTTTGTTATAAACACACTTTACAAGAAATTAATTGAATATGAATGCACCCCTTTCATGCACCATAAACAAAATAATAAATAATAATTTAAAACATCATCCTAGTCATCATCATCTTAAAGGTGTCTAATAGGTTCAATAATTTCTATAACAACAAACAAACTCAACGCAAGACCAAAATAAAAATGTAGGAGTTGTAGGTCTGAGCCATGTGTCCTCTCAACCACTTGTTGGGTCCATGGAGTTAACAACTCCTCACACTTGGGCCATGAAAACCACATCACACAAGCACACAAAAATCTAAAAATTGCAAGAATTAAACTACTGCATCTATTCTAACTATATAAAAGTTATAGGAATAGGAGATGAAAATACTTAAATATGATATAATTGTGCATGCAATAAATTAAATAACATCTACAGAATTATCTAACTTTGTGAGTGAATCCTAGGATAGGGGTCCCTTCCTGGCTGGGAGCACTATAGGATTATAAAACTCAATAACTAATCAATAATGGGATAATTGCATTAATCAATAAAAAATTACAGAATAGGGGTTCAAATATCCTTCCAAAATGTGGTTAATTTATCAAAATCAACAATATCCCTTACCTCTAACAACCTTTGAACCTAGTTTCATTCACCCAAATCTTGAATGAGTGGATAATAAGAAGAAGAAAATAAATATTAAGAAGAAGAAAAATAAGCAGGGGGGAAACAAAGCAACCATTTATACCAATGCAACTAGTATGGAGAAATGTTCCAATCATCCCCACAATGTTAAATTCCCTTTCAAGCTATGTAAGGGTGATCACCTTCTTAGAGATTATCTTGGTATTCCAAATGTATTAGAAGTGTGGTCCACAATTTTATACATGATTTATGATTACAGACAAAAGTATCTCCCCTAGGTTTTGTGGTTAACCTAGAAAAATAGAGAGACAAGGAACCTAATTTCCTCCTTAAAGTAAATAGATGACAGTATGAAGCCTACCTCGAATTCGTAGCAGGATTCCCTCCTTCTTTAGCTTAAATGCTCCAATTCTAGCGTTGATTGCCAAAATTAGAACCTACACATGCAAATGACATAAGCTAAGAAACTATGAGGTCTATGTAGTATCATCTATATACTCTATTCAATAGATTAACATGGAATTGAAATACATAAAATCAGAACATCACATATAAGAAAACAAATAATTCCTTGCATTAATATAAATGGAAAGAGTTTACAACCATAAACAGGTGTTGATATTGTAGAATAGCTCCTCCAAGGCTAACTTTTCCTTTCCTTATCACAATGTGCACCTCCAATCACCGTAAATGCATGAAATGAAACCTCTCAACATAGTAGCATAAGGGTAAAATCAGTCTCTAAAAGCCAACCCCTTTATGGAAGGCTGTGAATAAATAGAGGAGTAGTGTAAGTTGGGAGTTCTTATCCAATTACGAATTTAAGGTTTTAGATCCACCTTTGATGGGAGAATGGGATCAAAGGAAAATGGATGGATACTCCAAAGTAGGGTAGGATAGGATCCAAATTTTTTACTTGAGGTAAAAGGTTATAAAAAAGTTTGGAAGCTTTTGAAATAGGAGGCTTTCAAAATTAATATCCTTTTCTCGAATTTATAGAACCAATGCAGGTATAAAGGGGAGCAACGTGTAGTTGATCAAAACATGCCACAGTAGGGAAACCTTTAGGTGAACAACGTCCAACAAGAGGCCAAGGCGTGTTGGTCCCAAAACTGGCTCAGATGATATAGTTTAGGGCAGAAACTCAGGGGAATGAAAAATTCATGCTTAGGGATTTATGAAACAATGATGAAAAGGGGAAATAGGATGTTGATTGATCCCATTAGGAGGCCTATTTATCAGATGTGAAAAAATGGCCTATAATAGAGTTCCACCTAAAGCGCAAAGTTAGAATAGATGATTGATGACTGAAGTGATTTACCTTGTGACAAGTTGAGATCAAGAACAACTAACGAGCTTCATCTGTTACAATACATTTACATCATGACATCTTTGTTGCTGAGGGAGGCATACCCATACTCCAAAAATAAGCTAACATAACATGTATAATGATCAAAAGACGCATCCACGGATGATAAGTGGTGCACCCATGACTAGATGACTATCTGTATGATCATGACCATCATTGATTTTGATCTTTTTATAACTCTTGAAATCGCAGCCCAAATGGATGAAACTAGATCTGGGGTCTTCTATCTCCTTCACACAACAAACCAATGTATGAGCTTAACCATGTGAATTAATGAGTTGCGGTCGAACATGGCAGACAACATATAATTATTGGCCGATGATTTAAGTCGTTAATAGGCACAAGGGAAACCATCGATGATGTTAATAGTTCTCAAGGTACTACAATACAATCTGTATGGTGTGAATAAATATGTTGATTTCAAACACCACAAAAATTATTTCAGTCGAAGGCCATTAACGTAAAACTATCATCGAGAGCAAGGAAAATCTCCATTGATGTATGAAAGCACCAAGATACCAAACAATGTTTTTGAGTCAACTTATTGGATAATGTGTTGATGTCGACAAGAAACGACCCATAGTAGGAGGGCCTTGATGTATCTCCCATCAACAAAACGACATAGGTATCATGATTGAGATAGAATGATGCTGATATGGAACTAGATCAAGAAAGGAAAACATGGAATGAAGGCTTAAGAATATTGTAACAGATATCAATTGAATGATTTCTCTTGAATATAGTGGCAACATTGAATGGAGTTGGTAGAATTGACCTAACTGAAATGGAGGCTCTAAAAATGGTATGATAACAAAAAGACAAGAATATTACCCAACCCAACTACCATGGAGATGAAGTGGAAGAGTGTCGAGCTCAAGAGTGACTCACTACCATTAGCAAATGGAATACCCTATTTTCCCAATTTCCCCAACCATACTGGTGAGTACCTCTTTATTTTTTAACAAGCTTGAGGAGGATAACATATGATTGATATATAAGTTCACCCTTCGGATGAATCCCTTGGAGAATATTTAACGAACTTAGAGGAGTGGTTCAAACTTGTAATGTTTGACAATTTCATCATTGTTTGATGTTTTAACAAGTCCAACAAAGGTAAAACTTGACATATTTTTTCATATTTAGAGAGTTTGAAAAAGAGGCAAAAAATAAAACTCTAGATGTCCCTTTTGTAGATAGTTTCTCAAGTACGAGAAGATAGAAAACAATACTCAAGAGAACCTCTTAGCCATGTTCAACTAACACATCACTTTTTCGTAGATAGTTTATCTCAGTCTGGAAAAGCATTAAACTTATAGTGAGTAGATGTCTTTTCATTTACTTTTATGAGTTTGAAAAGACAAGTCCTTGATGATATTTTCATATTTTAGGAGTCTGAAAAGAGACGAAAGAGAATTCTTCCTAGAGGAATGAGTGGTATAAAAGTATAACAACTAGTTCCAGTCATGATGGAACTGCTCAAAACATGCAAAGGACATGAGGTTGGCTAATAAGACCACTCATCGCAACGGTTCCTCGAGAAAGGGTAAAACAACCAAGTGAAAGTGTATGATTGGCCAAGCGGATGGTTACGATGGAATGAAAAAACAAAGGCCCATATGGAAAAAAACAAGCTAATACAAATGGAAATCACGAGGGATAAAATGGGAATGGTTTAATTTTTACAGAAGCTTGAAACATCGAAAACTATGCTTGAAATTGTTTCATTTTTAAAGAATCTTGAAACAGAGAGTTGCATGCCTGCAATGTAATGACTCAATTTGAGCTAGATGCCCCCCAATATTAATTTCATTCACCTAAGTAGACTAGTGGTTACTAGGTGGATGGAATGAGGGTTCATTTATGATATCAAGTGAAAGACTCAACTAGGAATTTACGAAATCTGTTCAAAGATCGAATTGGAAAGGGATCTATTTCATTTTTTAATGAGCTTGACATAGGAAAATAATATGTTCATGACAACTTGTTTCATTTTTTTACGAGCTTGAAAGAAGACAAGGAACTCTACTCAAGGAACTTGTTTCATTTTTAAGGAGTTTGACACAAGAAAAGGAACTGTTATAGCAACATTTACCACTCTTGGTAGATTTGATGCTCTGGTTAGGGCCTAGGGCAACCTTTCCTTTGAGACTTGGTCCAAAATCTAAAAAACAATGTTTTATTCCCTATACGCTACTTTTCCCTATGATAAAAGAAAGTACACATGGGTCAACATATACCCAAACCGCGTACATATGTTAAAACACTTAAAAAAAATAAATTTCCTTAATTTCGGGTGGAGTTCATAGGTTTTAACTATTAGTCACCTCCTATAGCCTGTGGCCCAACTGTTTCCCAACTGAAAAAACTAATTTGGAGAAGTATAAATAAACCTCCATGAGAAGGCTTTAAGGGAGAAGATATGAGATATTGATACTATAGTAAGATTATCCTTGATTGATTATGACAAAATCATTGTGCCTCTTGCACTCCCCAAAGTTTCAGGAAACCCTTGTTTATTGAGATATCCTTTCGCTGGTGATGGAGGAAGATTCTAAGGCCGAGAAAGGATGGATCCGGAGGATGGTTCTGCTTGGAGTCAAAGAAGGACTCAGTTCCTATTTCTCCACCTTACTTGTAGCTTACTTCAATAAATAAATTTTGTTTAGTTCCCGATATTAAACATGTTTATGCATTGATTTATGTTGTAATTCATTTATGAATCTTATATTGATGTGTAATTGTTCATTCCTTTATATGATCTAAAGTTAATGTTATGAACATGCTTTATTTTTCTACTGTTGTATATGTTTCATTTGAATAATTTTCAAGTTTTAAAGACATCAGGAGGAGTTGAGGGTTTGCACCCTGCAGGATCTACTCAAATGTAGGACCTCCAGGTAAGGACATTCTTGCACAATTCAATAGAATAAGCATTTAGGTTGATTGCTTGGGAATTTCTTGCTTTTGTTTTCCATCTGCTCTGTTGGGTTTTTCAACCCAAGACCTTAGAGTGATCTCACCTACAATAGAATTGGCGACTCTACTGGAGATAACATTCTTGTTATTCTTGGTTTGGGTTATTTATTCTCAATCACGGTTCATTTTCTTGATTGCTTGCTTTTACAGTGTTGCTTGATTCAATAGTGTCCCAGGCATCAAGTCTGATCTTTTTTATTAGACCTTGATTTTTGTTTCTTCCTAATTGAGCTTTGTATACGTTGTTTTCTTGGATTATAGTCGTGTATACACACAGGTTTGCTCAAGAAAACTCACGTATACATGAGTTTCTTGTATTAGAAACACGTTTGCATGCTTCTATGTCTTTACACAGTTGCATACACAATTTTTTGAATTATTTTTTCAAATCTCTTTGTGTAGTTAGGTCTCCTACCTAGTGATTTATGTTGTTGTATAGTCATCTACTGTCTGGAGAACTCAACTTTCGTGAAAGATTTCTTTTTCAAAATATCCTTCTCACTGAAAATCCTAGTTGGCCTAGGATTGCTTCTTAAGCAAGTTTGTGGTTTGCGTCTTGGGTTCAAGACTTCTATTTGAAGTCCTTGGATGTTCTAGTTTTCTAGAGCAAGAAATTTATTTCGATTTCGTTTGTAGCATGGATTTCAAGTTGCCTTGCTTTTCTTTTCCTTGTTAAATTGGCCTAGTTGCATTTTGTGCTCTTTTTAGAGTGCTTTTTGGAAATTTTGAAAGTTTTTCTTTCTAGACATTTTGTCAGTTTTGCGAAGCATTTTGCTGCTATCCAGGATCAATGTGTGCAAGTTGTAGTTTCTCTTGTTTCAAATTTCATTTGTTAATGAGTTTTATAACTTGCAAGATTTAAAGACTCCTTGTGCTTATTTCTTGATCTTTTGAATTTTAGTAGCGCTTCTGAGACCTCAAAAAGTTGCTTTTGTTCCTTAAAAGAAAAAACACAAAAAGAAAAATTCTTTTTTTTTTTCTTTCTAAGATTTTGGTTTACGATTTCTTTTGTTTTGTTGTTGTGAAGAATTTTTTTTCTTTGCAATTTGTTCTATGTGCTTTGGGGAGAGATTTGTTTTTAATTTTTTTCCCTCTTCATTACCAAGATTGACATAGTTGACTATATAAAGAACGACATTTGCTTACGAGTATTGTTTAAGATCTTGCATCATAATTTTAACTTACATTAGGTTAGTTTGCATATTAAGCATTCTCAATATTTTTATATTTTGGGCATGTGTGGATTGTTTCAGAAAAGAAAAGAAAAATATTTTGCTTACATATAGGTTTTCGTAGAACCCAAGTAGAAATCACTCTTCATCGAAGAAAATAACTGCATGCATATAATTATTTTTCTATTTGTTTCTTTTGCGTCCTAAAACATCATCAGTTTCAGTTTCGTAATTCACTCTGACTTAATGAACAACTATATAAAATCAAGCAATTTAATAAAATGAAATAGTACTTTTATTTTTGTCATTGACAAACACCAACAAGTTTAGGTTCATTAGGGCCTTGGAATAGGTGAGTGGAGATTTAACTCTCCAAGGCCGCTCAAATTATAAAACTTAGAAGTTGAATAATGAGCAAAATCCAATATCATTAGAAATATTGGGAAAGCTCCGTGACTGGGAGTTAAGCACGAGGGAGAGTGAAGACAAGGAAGAGAGATACCCCATCTCCTACTTGTTGGATCCCGCCTCACGAGTGTTCCACTTGACTTTTGATACGAGTTGGTATCCATAGTTGCTTTTCCTAGGGATCACGTAGGTGGTTGTGAAGGGGAATCCTATGGCACCTGAGGTTGACATTGCATCATGTTCAATAGTTCTTCTTGAGGGTACCCTTGGGAAGCTTGGGTGCTTGCACCAAAAAAGGTTGTTGTCTGGAGGTCAGCATAACTGCTTGTAATACCTTTACTAGTAGGCCTAGGGAGTAATTACCCCATACTATTTTGAGAAGGCCCTT
This sequence comes from Pinus taeda, assembly GCA_000404065.3. Lineage (NCBI taxonomy): Eukaryota > Viridiplantae > Streptophyta > Pinopsida > Pinales > Pinaceae > Pinus > Pinus taeda. The sequence continues at coordinate 32,809 of APFE030522021.1, read as the reverse complement.
GATTTTGGATTTCTTGTATTTTGGTGTCTAGTCCTAATCACCTAGAGAAGAAATACTTGAAAGTAGTTTGATTGTTTGTATCTTTAGGGACTTTTATAGGGTGTTCTTTGCTCCTAGTTGGCCTAGTTTTACAATTTTTTTTTAGTATTTAAGTATATTTCTTAAAAATAATTCAAAGTGGCTAATCAACTGGCTTGTCGGTCTAGGAGACTTGGTGGGCATTCACCTACAAGTCCCAAGCCTTCTCCTTGGAGGCATAAGAGAAATTATGCCAGTGGTTTTCAATCAGTGGCAACAGGTGCATCAGATGTTGATCCTCCAGTTGGAGTTATTAATTCACAGGATAGACCTGGTACAAGTAGAGAATTGGAGAGAAACACTCCAGTTCTTTCTCGACTCTTCTTCTAGTCAGAAGATGTTATTGAAATCGAGGAGCTCCCTGAGTCTATTTTGACTCCCAATTCTCCTCTTCTTCCCAATCATCCAGATGTTTTATTATATGTCAGGACTGAGACCAACAAGCCTTCGAGCGCAAGTTTATATCGATCTTTTCCTTCGATGACCATTGCTGGAAGCATGGCATCCATGATGAGTGCTACGAGTTTGCAAACTTGGGTATCCAAACAAGGAGGAGGAACAATTTCTATACCTTTCGTTACTCCTAGCACTGCTATATTTGGTTCTACTTCCATTCCATCTTTGAGTGGAAGTTCTCAAGATGTTGCCTCTGGCATTGGTCTTTTCCCTTTTGGAATGTCGACCACTGCGATTCCTTCAATTCCATTAAGTATTCCATCAACTCCCCTGACATCCATGGCAAGTGGATTAGCTTCTTTTTAGGGTTTCTTGTTCAAGGGTGGTCATGTACCACACTCCAACCCATCTTTGGGACCGATACCTTTTTCCTCTTTGGGTCAAAGTTATAATCCATTTCAAGGTTGGACAAACCGTGCGGTTAGTGGGTTAGGAGCTAGGAATCAATCTTATTTCAGCAAATAAGGGAATATGCCATATTCTTCTGTCAATTCATTCCAGAAATTTTCTCCCTATGCTAATGCATGGAACCCTTACCAAGGGTTCTCTACTCCTTTTAACACTTCTCTAGGGGGGAACTTTACTAGTTATGAAAGTTTTTTAGCGAGAGTTGTTCAAAGTCTAGTTTTTTCTAGACCACAAGGAGCTCCTTATGGTTTAGTTAGGTCTATGAGTTACTTTAGGCAACCTGGTGCCTTTACAAATCTAGGGTGTTATTTTTAGAATTTTGGTAGTTCCGCCCACACCGGTGGAATCCTCAAGGTCCTCTGTGACTACCTTTTCTGGCAACGTTAAAATTTCTAGATATTTCTAAATTAACTAATGATCTGATTAGGTATAACTCGGTTTGGCCTCTAGTCCCAACCAAAATTCCTTCAGATATACCTAAATTTGAAGGGAAAACTGGTGAAGATCCAGGTGACCACGTAACCACTTTCCACTTGTGGTGTTCGTCAAAATCCCTGATAAACGATTCAATCAAGTTGAGATTATCTCAATGTACCCCAACTGGGAATGTGGTTAAGTGGTACATGGAACTTCCTGGGGAAACCTTCACTTCTTTCAGAAATTTGGCTACTATCTTTTTGAACCATTTTCAATTGCCTATCCGATATGATGTCGGAACTAAGCTTCTGGCTAATTTCTAACAAGATCAGGCAACTCACATTTCAGATCATATCAAGGAATGGAGAAAAAGGAAGAGGCTCATTAAATTTGATATTCCTCAATACTTCCTTCTTGAATGGTTTCTTAAATCATTACAACCTGAGATCTCTAAGGACGTGTCTCTCTTCGGTGTTTTCATCAAAGAGCAGGCTATTTTCATAGCCCAGCAGTTGGAACTTATATATTCTCAGTTTGGGGTTCTTTAAAAAATTCTACCTGATGCTCCTAGACCAAAGGGCAACAATTACTTGCTGGAGCAAACTCTAATACTGGTACCCCCACAGGGGGCAATCAAGCAGGGGATCATTTATCAAATGTCTACATGATGAGTTCACATATCGACGTCGCTATGCGATCACATGATTACGGTTAACCAAAATCATCTAAGGCTAAGTTTCCTTTTGATGCTTCAGAGCTACTCCATATTGAGAGGCCCTCTTTTGAGTCCATACCTCAGATGCCGAAAGGCTCCGCAAAGCGCTCGACCATTAACGCTAATGCTAGGGCAGCTCAGAACTACTTGATTATAGAAGATCTAGCTCAAAGTCCTTATGCTATGTCAGCGTTAGAGGTACTCCAGTCATGCCCTACTCAGAGGAGTGCATTAATCTCAACAATCAGTGTCGTAGATCCAAAAAATTCTCTTGTGCTTACTTTTGATATGTCAAACGTCAAAATGAGACTCTGCATCATATGGCTTTCCAGATAAAGTCCACATATCGAAAGACCAACATCTTTCGAATTGTTATAGATGAGGGAGCTTCCACATGTTTGATGTCCATGTCATGTTGGAAGGCCATTGGATCGCCTCAAGCTATTCCTTCACCTACTCTATTGACGACATTTGGTGGACATTCTCATAGGCCGCATGGTTTTATTCTAGGCTTTCCCATCTGTGTTGGGGGAAAGGGGGTAAATATTGAGGTAGAAATAGTCGATGCAAATCTGGATTACAAGGAATTGGATTTATGAGATGGATGCCATAGTATCATCATTATTTCACATCCTTTGTTTTCCTCATGAAGGGAGGATCGTAAAATTTTATTAGATGGATTATTCTCCAGGTGACTCCCACACATCTTCTGAGTCGACTGTTCCATTAGTGGACAATCCCAGGCAACCTATAGGGAATTTAGGAGTTCAAATGTACTCTTCCTTAATGGGTGCTTTTGATCTTCCCGCTCCTATAGCTAGAATAAATGTTATTTCATCCTTCAATGGACCTTCTCGAAGAGAGTTCTTTCGAATTCATTGTTTTTCAGACCTTTGGCTTTACCTTCATATACCACCACATTAGATGGAGGGTAGTCAGTTGGAATGGAATGTCCTATGTTTGCAGTAGAAATTTCTTATCAGTCTATTGTTAACTCTACAGACTCCCATCCTACTCCTTTATCACCATAAGAGTTATATGGAGATGTGGCTCTAGCCTAGACCCTCGATTCAACTTCAGCTCAGGATTGCCTAGATACTATGTTACCATCTAAGGAAGTAATTATAGAAGCAATGATGGGTGTTGATAGACCATGGGATGACCTACATCATTGTTCATATTTCTTCCCTCATTTGCAAGAAATTGAGTCAATTATGTCTAGTCCTTCTACTAGTGATGTTCATATAGTTTTAAATCCTTTGGCCCCAACACAATTTTCGGCCAATAACATGTCTGTTATCTCACAAACTGTACTAGTGAACATCTCTAGGAATCCTAACATAATTGAAAATGTCTTCATTGGAGCTAACTGTTCCCCTGAAGAAATTCAAACTTATAACAATATCTTCAAAGAGTTTCGTGATGTGTTCGCTAGGTCTTATGAGGAAATTCCTGGAGTAGATCCATCTATAGTCCAGCATGAGATCAAGACATATGAAAATGATAAACCTATTCGTCAAAAACTTCAACCAAGTAATCCTAGAAAAGCAGTAGATATCAAAGCTAAAGTCGAGAAGCTGCTAAAGGCAGGTTTCATATACCCCGTTCCTTTAACTAAGTGGGTCTCTAATCGAGTCCCCATTGACAAAAAGCAAGGAACGATTTGAGTATGCATTGAATTTAGGGACCTAAATAAGGCTTGTTCAAAAGACAATTACCCCACACCCTTTATTGATCAAATTATTTATGAATGTGTGGGTAATGAAATTTTTTCGTTCATGGACAAGTTCTCTAGTTATAACCAAATTACTATCCGTCCAGAAGATCAACACAAGACAACCTTTATTTGTCCCTGGGGTACATTTGCATACAAAAATATGCCTTTTCAGTGGGCCTTGTCTAATGCTTTTCACGACATCAAGCACGTTATCGAAGCTTATCTGGATAATTTAGCTACATGTTCTCGAAAGAGAATTGATCATCCTAAGCATCTTCAGTTGATCTTTGAGCAGTGTCATTTTTATAAAATTTGGTTGAATCCAAATAAGTGTGTTTTCACAGTCACATCTGGTCGGTTGTTAGGATTCATTGTGTAAATGGAGGGGATTTGTGTAGATTCCTTAAAGGTTGAGTTAATACTTCAGTTTCCTCCCCTGTCTTCCATACGTTAACTTCAAAGTCTCCAAGGAAAAGAAAATTTCTTGAGGAGATTTATAGCCAATTATGCTGAGATCACAAAAGGATTTATGTGTTTGCTTAAGAAAGGGGTCCCGTTTGTATGGAATGATTTGAATAATGATCTAATGATGCTTTGAAAAAATAATTAACCTCTACCCCATTGTTGACTCCACCTAATTATAGCAGATATTTCATCTTGTATGTCGGTGCAGCAGAATCAAGCATAGGTATGGTTCTAGTTCAGGAAGATGATGCTTGATGTGAGCATGTAATTTACTATCTAAGTCAAGGCTTGGTAGGTCTTGAACTGTGTTATACTCCCATCGAGAAATTAGTTTTGGCAGCCATCCATGCTATCCAGTGGCTTAGACATTACATTCTACTTCAAAAAACTTTCATCTTAGCAGCCATCAATCCATTTCAGTTTGTTCTCAGTAGGTGAGTGCTGGGGGGAAAATATAATAGATGGATTATCATTTTGCAAGAATTCAATCTTGAATTCATGTCGGTTAAATCTATGAAATCTTTAGTATTTGTGGAGTTGATATCAGAGCTACCTTATGAGGAAGAAATTATACACGAGGAAATTTTTCCTGATGAATGTTTATTTCTTATTTCCTTACAAGATCCTTGGTATGGGGATATCATTATATATCTCAATACTTCAAAGTTTCCACCCATTTTTTCCAAGGATGAGTGTAGAAAGTTATGTCACCTTGCTAAGAATTATTTTCTTATAGGTGACACATTGTATCATCATGGGATTGATTCAATCCTTAGGCATTGTTTAACCTTGGAAGAAGCTGATTTAGTTCTTAATGATTTCCACACTTGAGCTTGTGGTAGTCATCTATCTAGGCTTGCAAAAACCCAAAAATTTTTACGAGTAGGATACTTTTTGCCTTTGATCTTCAAAGATTATATTGAGGTGGTCAAAAGATGACATCCTTGTCAGGTCTATACTTGGAAAATGTGCACACATCCAGCTTTGCCTTTCCTTGTTATCACCGTCAGTCCTTTCACGAAGTGCGACATTGATTTCACTACTTGTAATCTACCTTTGGCAAGAAATCACAAGTATATAATTATGGCCATAGACTACTTTACGAAGTGGGTTGAGGCCATGCCTACTTTTAAGAATGGTAGTGAAACAATGGCCTTGTTTCTCTTCAATCAAGTTATTTCCTGGTTTGGTATCTGTAAAGAGATTGTCACTAACCATGGCAGTTATTTCCATAATCAACTGATGTATGAATTGGCTCTCGAGTTGGGTTCTCGATAGGAGCATTCATCTTCGTATTATGCTCACGCCAATGGGGAGGTTGAATCCGTGAACAAATCCCTTAAAATAATCCTGCAAAGGATGATTAGCAAAGCTAGATCCAATTGGCACATCATGTTGTATTTAACACATTGGGCATACTGGAAGTCGGTTAAGACTACCGAGGGATTTACTCCTTTTCAATTGGTTTACGGGTTGGAATCTATCTTTCTTGTTGAATGTGAAATTCCTTCTCTTAAACTAGTTGTTGAACATCTTCCAAAGACTTCTTGTATTGAAGAGCGCCTCGTTCATTTGGAGAATCTTGATGAGCAGCGTCGAGATGCCGCCACAATAAACGAAGCCCATAAAAAGAGGGTAAAAGCTCAATACGATTAATATGTCCATCCAATAAATTTTTCTGAAGGTGACCTTGTCCTGGTCTACGATCAAGACAAAGATGCCTTGGGGGCAGGAAAGTTTAAGTCTATGTGGCACGTTCCCTTTATTGTCAAGAGATTTTAAAAAAGGGAGCATATGAATTGATTGAATTTGAAGGAAACAAGTTGGCAGAGCCTAGAAATGGGCTCTACCTTAAGAAGTACTTTGCTTAGGCTTTAGTGGAGAAATTACTTTTTTGTATATACTGTATGTTTGTACATATCTATAATTCATCTTTAGTGATGTCGATGTTTCTGATCTGATTTGTTAGGTATTGATGGACGATTCAATATATTTAAGGTTCACTGATGGCATGATTAGGCATACCCGGAACCTTGCTTCTGCAATGTGAGTGATTTATTATCCATCAGGGCAGTTGATTGTTTTGAGAGGAGTACGTATCAGTCCTGATTTGAATAATATTTCCAAATAAACTGCTATTATTAATTTTCTATTCGAAGAAATATCTCTTTATAATGATTTGTTAATCATTTATTTAGATTCATAATTGGTGGTATCTCAGCTGAATAACATTTATCAAGTAGAGATCGCTATTTGCATCGCCAAGTTTTGAGAATGCAATTGTTGCAACAATCATTTGGTTATATCACATTTTTTCACATTCCACGATCAAAAAATTCCTTAGCAGAATTTATTGCTAATCAAGCATTGGATTGTCAAATAAATCATTCATCAAATTAAAAAACATAAAAAATAATTGAAATATCATCTGTATATATGATCATCATAAAATCGTCTATATATAGATAGAGTGTTTGTGTCCAAAATAATATACAAAAATTTGGCACAAAATTCCCTACAAAATTTGGGCTTATGCCCATCATCATGTCTAAGCATAAAATGATCCGATCATCTATCTATCTGGATCAAGATGAGCAGCTAAAAAATAAACAATGGTATTGGCCACACACCGAGATAGTCACACCTAGTCCCATGGTACTCCTACCAAGCGGTGCTTCATCTCCTCTGGTAAGTCCTCTATGGCTATCATGGGTACTTGGTGAGTCAGTCTCACCAAGTTCCTCTAAACTGCGTGGGGAACTCGCTCAGTCTCAGCTGTAGCCCCTTCATCATCTCTTCCACGATGCTTATGTCGAGGAAATATGTTAGGTCTCATTGGTCCCACATCTGAAACATGATCAATATATTTTGTAAGTGTCTTTTCTCATAAAAAATATTTTTAATTCATTTATATTGAAAATACAAAAAAAAAATCTTAAAAATTCAAAAATTAAAAACTCATTTATACCTATGGCACCCCATGTTGTATCTAGTGGAAATACTAGATCTGGATCTCCTCGGAAATTCATTCTAGCATAGGAGTAGTTGGCAACTGCAATGACCCGTTGATCCGACCAAAGGAAAAAATCGTCATCAAAAGTCATCCTGGGGACCTCACCATCCCCTAGATGTTTCATCAAGTCATCCCATCTGCCCATCCACCGATCCCTCGGGCTACTAATGGTTGATAATACCTTAGGTCGAAGCCCAGGTACTTTCTCAAAGAAGAACGGGCATATGATAGTGCCATATCCAAAATTGTTTGTCTGACCCTTCTGTATGGAGGTGAGTTGGTTCTTCATGTTGGTCAGTAGAGGTGTGCACCAATCAAACACAGTAGTGAGACATTCCATTTCTAGGCTCATGGATACACATGAAACCTAATGTAAAGAAGCAAAACTGTTTACCTTGGAGATGGTAAATAGTAGGATTTTCAAGGTAAAATCTCTACATGCTTGATTGGAATCTGGCTTCCAATATTTTCAAGATGACCAGGACAATATATGTGGACGTAGTGTTCTATACTGAGACTACCTGTTTTCCTGCCAGTAGAATCCGTTATCTCTCCCCTTCGAGAAATATCGGTAATGAAGTAAATATCTCATATCTCAATCCGTAGGGGCATCTGATTAATAATGAGTGAATCATCCTCTGCACTCCAGTAATGAATCAACAACTCAAGCAATCAAGCATTCACCTTCATGTTTGGAATTTTAAAGAATTTTAAGATACCACAACCTCTCAAATCATCTATGGCATTTTGATCTTCCATTACTTGGTTATCAATGGAACTGTGCTCCCTTTCACGCCAGGTAATTGTCATCTTGCCCCAAAAAAGACGTTTTAAATCATTAAATTCATGTCTAAAATTTTTTACTCGTGCACATGTGGTTTCCCTTTTCACATAGTCACATGTAGGGTGCTCGTATACATGGGTTACCTATATTCAAACTATGTGTAGGCAGAGTTGAAATGTTTAACATATTTTCCTATGCTCAAAATGATGGAAAAACATATAAAAAGTGTAAAAAATGATTAAAAGCATGATTAAAGGGTTACCTAGAAGTTTTTGAGTGATTTGAATGGTTGAATTTGATGGAGGAAGTTTGTTTGAATTTTTCTCTACAGCTCCTTGCTCAAAACATAAATGACAAACATGTGAGTCCAAAAGTCCTTATATAGGTTGAAAAATATAAATTATTTTTTCAAAACTTGATTTTTAGCTTATGAATTTTTTGACCTTTTGGCTTGGAGTGTCGAGAATGGGTTATTTTTATAGGAAATGTTGGAGAATTCTTGGAGAAATTATTTTGGTCCCATGACAGTAGACCCGTCATGGTAGGTATTGTTTTCTTACTGGCATATAGGTTAGGGAATACCACTCTCCATTGCATTGTGCATCCTAGCGTCCATATTGTGATATTTTTGCTATAGGGTCCATCCCATCGTATCTTGATTCATAAACCATTTTCACTCGCTGACTTTAAAATCATGACGTGATGGTAGGGACAACCTTTACATGGACATCTTAGTTAGATCCTCACTAACATTTGTTGCCCATGTTACTACATTGAGTAGGCTCGGGAGTTCTCTTTAGTCCCACCATGACTTGTGCATTGAAGACTCATTCTCATTCTTCTCCTTTATTTTCTGGCCTTATACCCTAGAGGTTCCTTTGCATTGAGTTGTACTGCTGCATTGCATATTGACTGTTTGTACCTTTTGGCCTTAGTCGACTTCAGTTGGACTTGTGTTTAAGCCACTTTTCGACCATGTCTTCTACAAAATCAACCTTGAAATCACTTAGCCTCTGCAACTTGATGCACCCTTTTACCAATGGAAAGAGCATTCCTTTGAGTGTCATTGACCAGTTTTCACCACCTTGCATTACACATAGGAATGTTCCCCTCCCTAGAACTAGAGAACATTCCCTTTTGACACTCATTCTTTCCACTATATTATAGCATTCTTTTAATTTTTTTAAGCTTCATATAAAAGAAAAGGACAAAAAATAATATATCCCAAAAAATAGCGGGAATGAGACATTATTTCCATATTTGATGGGAGCTAGAGTCAGTTGTGTTGCCCTTGAACAAAGCACTCAAAAGTAAGACTTTTCTCCATTGGGATGGGCTTTAGTTTGACTTAGGAGAGCCTTAACCTTGTCATTGAGTTAGTACTCCTCCAATTGGTTATCTCTTCCAATCATATCGAGAGTTTGCTTATGTCTCTTGCATGACAAACTTATACAAAGTTATTATATGTTGCCATGTAGTCACAGTAGATTTGTGCCTTTGCTCAAAGGAAGTAAACCTGAGTTGGCCTCTCTGCAGTGTCTCTTGTCCTATTTTTCAGTTGGCCATCCCTAATTGTCAGTGCCATGTTCATTATCACATCAACTATATTGGTCCTTTTCTTGTGTTGGTTTGAGAAGGTCTCCATTGACTTCTTGTTGGTGGGTCTTACTCCTATCGACTACGAAAAATTTCTTTGAGGGTAGATCTAGAGCCACACCCTAACTCTATTTTCATTATTGATAGGTTACCTTGTTCTTATCATTGATCACTATCATGGGTCTTTGACTGAGTGGTTTCCCCTATGTTCGACGTCAGCTTTCATTATTACACATCAGGATTCATGCAGTACCTCAGTTTCCATTTGACCCTATTGGTGGATTCCTCACCTCTGTGTTAGATTTCTTTATTGGTTGGTTCAGAGGGTTTCTATCCTGTGCTAATTACATCTTTTGTATGCAAAAAACATGCTTCAGTTTGGTTACTACATCCTTGTTCGTCTGATTCCTTCCACATTATTAGCCTATGGGTTACACTCACACTAGATTGATGAAGGATGGCTTAATGCCTTTCGTCTAGCAGATCTTTTCCCATCGAATTTAGCTTATTGATATGGGAAAGAGATCTAGAGTCCATTTCGTAGTACCTTACGGTTTGCAGTCATCACTGGCAAACTTCTTCACTGTCGTCAATCATTGTCTCTTGATTCATAGATTCTTCCAAGTGTTCAACTACAACTCATTTATGCACATTTGTTAGATTGTACTGGGTACCTTGAATCATCATCATTATCAGTGAGTAGCCTCATGTTTTTTAATAGTATACATCAATGACCGGTAATCAAACAATTTCTCACATGGTTGAATTTAGATCATTTATTCCAATTGTGTAGAAATGTACCACGGCGGTCAGTGAAGACCTCGAGTTTGCATCAACATGTCTTGGTTCACTTGTTAGTTGCTCATGTTTCTGCTAGTTGACACCATCCACCTTATATGTTGTAGTTCTTTACAACGACATCCTATATGTTGGCACTTGAGTTTCAGTGAAGTACCATTTATTCCACGATGTTGAGTTGGTACTATTTGGATCAGTTTCTTGATTTCAGTGATCAACCTCATATTTCAGCATCATTGGTTATCTCTTTCTGTGTGATATTCAAACATGTACTTTCTTGATTATGATTAGATGATCCATTATGTATTTTTAGTTCCTTTATCCTTGTATGCATATTGGATCCACTTTTGTACTAGTATGTGGACATGATTTACTATTTCTGAGCATGGGTATGCCTACCTCAGACAACATTTTCTTTCTGATCTCTTTCACTGGCTTGACAGGATGAATTCTTGTGAACTCCTCCCCAACCTCAACATGATTCCTTCTATAAAATTAATACATTTCGGCCATCATGTACCCCTTATGACGTCATATATTAAAATTAATACATTTCGGCCATCATGTACCCCTTATGACGTCATATATTAGGGGGCATGTATTATAGCACCATTTACCACTCTTGGTAGATTTGATGCTCTGATTATGGCCTAGGGCAACCCTTCCTTCCAGACTTGGTCCAAAATCTAAAAAACAATGTTTTATTCCCTATACACTACTTTTCCTCGTGATAAAAGTGTGTACACATAGGTCAGCATATATCCAACCCACGTACATATGTTAAAACTCTTAAAAAAATAAATTTCCTTAATTTTGGGTGGATTTTATGGGTTTTACCTATTACTCACCTCCTATAGCCCGTGGCCCAACTGTTTCCCAACTGAAAAAATTAATCTGGAGAAGTATAAATAAACCTCCATGGGAACGCCTTTAGGGAGAAGATATGAGATATTGATACTATAGTGAGATTATCCCTGATCGAGTCTGACGAAATCTTGTGCCTCTTGCACTCCCCAAAGTTTCAGGAAACCCTTGTTTCCTTGTTGGAGATATCCTTTATCTTTCTTGAGATATCCTTATGTTGGTGATGGAGGAAGATTGCTGAGGCTAGGAGAGGATGCATCTAGAGGATGATTCTACTTGGAGCAGGAGAAGGACTCAGGTTGTATTTCTCCACCTTACTTGTAGCTTACTTCAATAAATAAATGCAGTTCAGTTCTCGATATTAAATGTGTTTATGCATTGATTTATGTTGTAATTCGTTTATGAATCTTATATTGATGCATAATTGTTCATTCATTTATATGATCTAAAGTTAAGATTATGAACATGATTTATGTTTCTACTACTATATATGTTTCATTTGAATAACCAAAGACATCAGAGAAGATAAGGGTTTCCACCTTGCGGGATCTACTCAAATGTAGGACCTCTGGGTAAGGACACTCTTGCACAGTTCAATAGAATAAGAATTTAGGTTTATTTCTTGAGCATTTCTTGTTGTTGTTTTCTATCCGCTCTATTAGGGTTTTCAACCCAAGACCCTAGGGTGATCTCACCCGCAACAGGAACTTTTCTCCAAGAGCTAATTGTGGCCTTCAAGAGACCATGGCTTCCAATGGAAAGATCATGCGCTATGGAAGGGATATATATCAAGGGATCCAATGGAAAGATCATGCCCTAGTGCCCCTAGTAAGTTATTCACAATATCACCTCCTAGATCGTAAGTAATCACGAGCATGGAATAGGTTTCCACATAATTAATATGTGGTGGGGGAGATACTGTTTGCATATAACAACCATTTTGGAATTTTTGTTTATTAGGAGCCAAATTAGGACCAATGAACAAAATATGGTCAATAGTCACGATTATTCCTTCATGCAGGAAAATGCATCACACAAAAGAGTGGAGAGACAAGAGCCCCCATGACATAAACATATGTTGTAGACATATTTGGGCACTACAACCCCAATATTATATGTTGATAAACTAGGGGATATTTAACCCCTAAAAGCATTGTTTCATACCCTAAAGGATTATAGTCAACTGATTACATCATTCCCTAGAAGTTCCACCTGAGAAACCACTCAGAACTGGCCAAAACTAGACCATACTGACTGCTCCACTGTCAAGCTGTGATGCATACTGGCTCCTACACTAGCCAGGTGCAATGCATACTGAAGAGGCCTTTTATAGGGTACGATGAGCGAGAATGGACAACTGGCTGAGAAAATTTGCTAAGTGGATGCTCATGGAATCTTCTAGAAACTTCTCCTATGACACTTGCCTCTCTGAATTTTCCCAGGGATGAGTAAGAGATCAATGAAATCTCCAAGTGGAACCAAGAACTATGAGTTGAATGACACTAATCAAAAACCTAGAGCTGACTCACACCCTTGCAAGACATCTATAAATGGATCCCTCATTTGAGAGATCGGCAGGCTGGAATTTTGTAATTTGTAAGGAAGTGTTATTGGTTTATCTTTGAGAAGAGACATTGTATTGTTGGGTGATATTGCTTTTCATGAGGTGAATAGGGGTTTGATGCTGGGAGGATGATGCTGGATCAGACTGCTGGTTTGTAATTCTCCCTTCTATTTTAATAAAGTTCTTTGAGTTTTCTTCCATACAATCGTGTATTTGTGAATCTTGTTATTTGTGAATGCAATTGATTGTTCAATGTATTTCTGATTCTGCATTGTTTATGATATTATAGATCAATATGCTTTGATGGTGTTTTGTTACTTTGTCTTCACAGTTATTATTTAAAGCGGGACAGGTAGGAGAGGAGTTACAGGCTCTATCAAGGGAGAGAGAAATCAAGCAAGGAGTAAAGCAGACGATCCATGTTGGTCCCCTTTGCTTCTCTCTTATCTATCATACATAAGGAAATCGCAAATTGCTTTGATTGTTTGTTTATAAGATAGCTACCAATCTTAGTGGGACTAGCAGATCGAAAAGACACTGTTTTTCTCGAAAACAAAATGGCAACCACAGTGGGAGAACGAATAGTTTCTTTTTTTGTTATTTTTGTTTGCTTTATAAACTACATACGAAGCTTGAATTTAGCTAGATAGCCTTCGAAATGCTCTTGCTATGCAATTTCAAAGTAGATGAATGCTACTTCAGTCAATCTCCAGGTTAGTTTATGAACTAAACATCTGACTTATAATCATTCTAAACGCCCTTGTGGTAGCTCAATAACCTCTTAAGATCATACCCCTATACTTTGTTCTTTACTTTCCATAATAGCTCAGCCTAAATCACTAAACTTAGCTACAAATTTGAGTAAAAACCCACCTCAGTTTCGCTCCCTGGCCCATCTCTTGTGTGTAGAAGATGAGATGCATCCCTATTTCTGTGAAGCACAGGTGCGATGATCAAGTAATCCTATTTCTCTCCTAGAAATTTGGGTTTTTTGTCCTTATTTTCAACTCTATTCAGTTGCTTTGCTACTTATGATCAATATCTCATTACTGAAGTGTTATCAGTGAATAGTGTCCACTCGGATGCTGCTATTCCCACTAAGATGGGTTGCTATCTTAGAAACAAACAATCAAAGTCTATTGTTTTTTCCTTTTATGAAAATAGACGAGATGAGGACCAAGAAGACCAACCTGAGTCTTGCGCTTGATTTCCTCTCCTTCTTGATAGAGCTTCGCCACTTCTTCTTTGTCTGCCCAGCTTCAAAAGAACCTATGGGATCACAGGAACATACTACTATTCAAGAAACAGGGATCTAAATTCATAAATAATATAGGATCAGATGTGTATTAACCATATACATGCATATATAAACAAGTACACAAGAATATGGAAGGAAACAAGATAGCTTAATTCAGATGAAAAGTAGCAAGAGGATTACAACCCTGTGCTCTGACCAACACATCCTCCAGCTAAGAAGCCTTCTCACCTCAAGCAAGGCTAGATCACCCAACTATGAATGTACACCAGAATACCAACAACACTTCTCTATAAGATACAAAATTCCAGCCTCTGGATCTTTGTGATGAGGGATCCATATATAGATGATTACATAGAGGTGAGTCATCTTCTGGGATCTTGATTAGGGTCTTCTCTCTGACAGTTCCTGCTTCCACTTGGAGAATGATGATCTCTTACTCATCACTGGTCAAAAATGGAGAGGCAAGTGTCAGAGGGGAAGCTTATGGAAGATTCCATGATCTTCCACCTCGAATTTTTGTCCCTGCCATTTGTCCATTCCCGACCATCACACCCTACAGAGGAGCAAATTATTATGCATCACACCCTGTACACTGGGAAGGTGATATGCATCGCACCCTCTACATTGAGCTTTCAGTATGGTCAAGTTTTTACCATTTATGAGCAGTTTTCAGTGGGGAACTTCTGGGAGATGATGTAATCAGTTGATCTTGTTCCTTTAGGCAGTGAAGCAACACTTTTATGGACTTAGGAGCCCTCAATTTATGGACATTTGTGATTGGGGTTGAAGTGCCCAAAAATGTATATAATAGTTACCCCCTAAAGCATGAGGTTGCTAATCTTTCTGATGTCGGGTGAAATGTTTTACTATGAGGATCTAAAGTTTTTCCGAGCTGGGAGGCGACCTGTAATAAGATACAATACAATACATTATTTTGACAACATTTTTTCATGATCTAGCTGAGGCAGGCATTCCCATGCTC
>APFE030522011.1:0-13518 GCA_000404065.3 Pinus taeda | reverse complement strand
GTTGGTGGTCATCCTTAAACCACCGCCCTTTATACCAACATTTCAGAGAGCACATTCAGCCTAATGCTGCCATGCATTTTTGCACATTTTGTATTTCAGCTCTCTTCTTGGACTCATACATAACCCTTCGGATTAAGGGGGGGAATGTTGGACACTTAATCCTAAATGGGTTAGTGTGGAAGCTAAAGAGACTAAGCAGTCCAAGGGACCTTGGGATGTGAATCCCAACGGTCACCATATTGTACTATAAATGTATATCTATTGTTAATAAAATTGTAATGCAAGCTTTATCTTTCCTATTTGTTCTCGCTCACCATGTATGTTTAACAAAGTCTTATAATAAAGTATTTTTAAAAAGTTTAAAAAATATATACGTCTTCCTCATACTCAAAATTGAAAATATAATATTTTTTTAATTACTTTATTTCTCTTTAAAGTTGATATAAAATTATGTGAGTTACATGGAAATAAAAATATTTTATCTATGGTGGAGAGTTAGAGGGAAATAGTTTTACCATATTTGTTTTTAATTAAAAGTAACCAAATATGCATATTAATTTTTATTTTTTGTTTTTTATTAGATAATTTTTTTTATTGAGAGTATTTTATTTTTATTTAAAAATAACATAATGTTCAAGTCAAAGTTGGAGCATGGAAAAATTACACATATACCTTATGTTGATATTAAAAGAAGTGTGCCTCTCAACACAATATTATAATTAATAAGTTCAAATAATAATATAATAATATATAATGAATAATAATAATAATAAATTTAACAATATATTATTTATAATATGAGATATATCATTAAATAAGTGTATAATGCAAGAGTCTTAATGAAATGAAATCAAATGATATTTTAAGGTCCACCAGACTAAAAAATAGTCTATGAGACCATTAGTTCCCTATTTTTGGCCTTTAGCAATTCAATCCTTTTCTTATTCAAATTGATTATGAGCTGGCCCAACCTTCCAACAATCCTCTCGCTGAAAACACAATGCCAAGAAAAAGATGCTAACATATTCTCATAATTTTTGAGGATGTCTTTGAATGTATCACATTCCAAAATGAAATGTTTTTCTAATTCCACTACATGCAAAATGTACACCACTATTCTTCCCAAGCTTCTTTAGGTCTTTTCCACTATCTCATTTCACATCGAAGTTGATATGAGTTGGTCCTTAATTAAGAAATAAGAACCTTTGCCCTCCACAAAATTCTAGCTCCAATGAATTCTTTTTGTTGTAGATCACACCTAGGATTGAATTCCTCAATGTAGTACTTCTTTCTACCCAACTTTTTTCCTCATACCCTTTTACGAAACTTCTCCATAACAAAATTCTTTAGCTCCTTGCTATTTGTGGGACAAGCATTGAGGTAGATATTCCATTTTTACATCCATGTGTAGTTTTGTTTCATCCATGTGTTGCTCAATTCTTTTTAGATTTCTTATGAGCCGCACGCTAGCAATTGCTTCGATGGGAGTTGCTCTTGTTTCACTCAACATGGACAAGCATTGAGGTAGATATTCCATTTTTACATCCATGTGTAGTTTTGTTTCATCCATGTGTTGCTCAATTCTTTTTAGATTTTTTATGAGCTGCACCATTACAATTGCTTCGATGGGAGTTGCTCTTGTTTCACTGAACATTATCTCATAAGACACTGAACTTTTTATTTTGAGCTTGCTCATGATCAAGCTTTTTTAGATTTTCATTTCTATTACTATTTATTGAACATTAATACTTATGAATATTTATTGAACATTAATACTTATGGATATTAATAAGAAATTATTTATAAATTTCTAATTATAAAACATTTAAATTAATATTACACTATTTTACACTTTATATTCGCATTAATATGGTTAAGAATCTCATTATCATACCATATAAAGTAACTTGAATATTAATTAATAAACCACTTTCCATAACTAATCAAACAAGGTTAGTTAAGTTTTTAAAATTGAACAACATTTCCTGACAAACATTACAGTTACATAAATATCCAAAAAGTGAACCTACCAATCGACAGCTATGATGTTTCCACTAATTCTAACTTTCACGCCACGCCTAACACAACTAACGAACAAGGAAAACGACCAACGTCATGAAGAAACTTGTAAGCTGCTGTGCAGCCCGCCCTACAAACCGTAAATACCGCATTCATCACATCAATTCAAGACGGCGTAGTTAACAATTCTGCCGAAAAAATATTGGAAATTCTGGCCGGATTTCCAATACTTGTTTTGTCCTATGCACCATCATTATGACTTCACTTTAGATGTAATAGATTTAATTAATGTACAATCTTAATAGATTTCATAGTTGGTTTGGAAGAGCAAGAAGAGGGCATAAATGAGGAAGGATATATTAGTTTTCCTTCCAGCAAAGACGCATGGAGTAATTTCAAAGTGCTTCCCTTTCAACGGTTGCACTTTAACATCTGCTCTTATTGATAATCTAGTGTGTTTAAGGGCCATGGCTTTGATATGATGCCAATGATCCTAAACCCTAAAAAATGTGACAATGTGACTACTTACATGTAAACTCAACTTATTTCATTCAATTGGATGAAGTAAGATTTGTTTTGAAGTATGGAGTATATGCACTCATAGTAGATGAAATGGGACTAGGGAAGACTTTGTAAGTGATTATTATTACTTTATGTTTCAAAGATGCTTGGCCACTTCTTGTTCATACTCCATTTACATTGTGTCTTTTATCGAGTGTATTGAGCAATGGATTAAGGTCCATTCATTTGAAATATTGGTGATCATGTCCCAGTCGGTAAGATAAAACATTGGGAACTTCAATATTATGCAAACATCTAGTGAACAAACTATTCATCTTGATGTCATTTTCAATATAATATCATATGAGCTTGTATTGAAGCTACAAGAGATACTAGTCAATAGTAATTTTAATATTGTGATTATTGACAAATCACATTATATGAAGAATCCCAAAACAAAAAGAACAAATGCTTGTATTCCTCTTTTCTATAAAGCCCAATATTGTATCTTACATAGTATAAGTCCCACATTATCATAGCCTATAGGCTATTCAATAGTTGAAAAAAGTGATTGATAATAAATATAATGTTTTTGATACTTATATAATAATCATCTACAAATTCAAAATTAATGATGCATTCTCTAAAGGATATGATATAATATATGATAATATAGAAAACATTTTAAGAAATATGAGATTTAATAATGATTGAATCATGATCTTAAAAAAATTACATATCTAATTATTAAGAAAAAAGATATAGAAAAACAATACAAATAGTTTAAAAAAAAATTAAGGACTCTGAAGATTTTGATTAACAAAAATATATCAATGCTAATTTTTTTCGTTAGCAATTTATTTATTGATGGTATATCGATATTAATCGTTATATTGTTTAATGATATATTAATGTTACAGTTTTAAAAATCACATTTTTTTTGTAAACTTATTCTATATATTTCTATTAATAGCATAAGATATTACAGTGAAAGCCTTTCATACATCCAAAAAAGTAGCCTAGGAGATCATATCTTCAACCAAGGATGACCATAAACACAACAAGAATAACAATGGACAAAATTTAGCAAGATGAGACTACCCTACTCCCATGCAAGAAATTGAAAACTACAACATAGAAGTTTACTATCCTTCAGGTTCACTATGGCTCTGAATCTCAACAATAAAAAATGCCAAAAACGAATTGCAGAAATACATCTCATCAACCCAATGGTAAAGATGACAAAACATCATATGTCTGCTTACAAAAAAAACGTAAACTACCCACAGTAAACATTAATACGATATGCATGGTGGACTTATTAGTCCAATATGATAATTGTCAAGAGAGGAGAGGAATTTTTGTGAGGAGAGGTCTAAGCTAGAGTGTTGATGACAACGAGATCATCCTATTTCTCATTAGTGCCAATCAATGAATCATAGACCACAAAGCGCTCCACTCGAGTAAGTCTTACCATAATCTCATCCAAGTTATATTTGATGTCCCTCGGGATTCTTTTTATCTCGTCCTGTCCTGCAAACAACTTGTAATTATCTACCTACTTATCCTAAATTACCATGCTTAGTAGAGTTTCCAATTGAAGATGCAAACTAATAAAATGGAGAAAGTGAAGCCTTCGTTTACAAAAATTCCCTAGGTTAGGAACCCACTTGAGGTTACTTCCTCCAATCTCCGAATCAGAGAAATATACATGATCATCGAACTCCTTGGCATCTAAGTGAAGAATTTCCTTTCTAACTTGAAGAGGAGTAGAATCAAATAAATTCACCATGGACTTCCATCCAAACAAACATCGACGTCACGAAGAGGATGACCTAGGTGTGCCACCCTTGTGACTAGGAAGTTGTTTCCTAGGATCCATATAAACATATAACCTGCAGACATAATAAGAAGAGACAACTCTTGAAGACTAAACGATGGGGACACACAGAGCGAAGGAAGGGTAGGACCCCAACACAATGTGAATCACAAACCTTGTAGACGAATGAGGGGAGGGTAGGACCCCAAAAAAATGAGAACCACAAAATGTGTATTGAAACAAGAGATAAAATTTTGTGAGCAGAGGAAGAAAATGAGGATCCTATGACCCTTACAAATTGATAATTTCACTAACTTCCTGAGACCCCAAAGTTTGTGTGGACAGAGAACTGTATACATTATAAACTTTTGGACAGCTGAAAATCTAACCAAACCACAACCATTGTCAAAACCAAATGGATAAGGTACCAAGGTACCACACTCCACAGACCAACACTAGGAAACTTAACAAAATCCTAGCTGGGTCGGAGTTTTTAGGCGATGTAGAGGGTAATACTGCCACCAATTCGAATGAAGGACTAGACCCCGAGTTTTGTAGAAAGAGCTCAAAGAACATTGACTCCTATGGTTAAAAACCAAACTACCCAGAGATGAACATAGCACCTTGCAGTTAATGAACATACAACCAAGAAATAACCAAACCACTGCAAGACTATGACGCAACAACACACAATTATCAACTGAGGAGAGTACGAAGAAAATATACCTCCTTAAAGTCCAACATAAATCACACTTGTTTGCCATGAAGAAGTTGATGATTGGGGATTTTTACTAGAAAACACCAAAAAATAGACTTGATGCCACCCTGGGACATGAATCATGCATATATAGCAGGGTGAGGACATAAAAGGTTGGACTTGTTGTGTGAGGTGAGCAACAAGAGCACTAATCATGGCGAGCCAAATGTACAATCTAATATAGTACTCAACCATCCCAAAAAACTTCAAAATGATAAGCTCATTAATGAACTTTCCCTAGCTGTCTGGAAATTCTCCACCCACAACCAATCCGCTATGAGAGGGATGACTCGTCTCAGAATAGACAAGATAAATTTTGTTTCCAAAATTACTTTTGTACCCATAACCCAACCTCCCACCTATGAGCATTTAAGTCGATTGGACTTGGGAATGTGCAACATGGTTTGAAAGTGGTGAGGTGGCCATGTGAGGGGCATGCAAAGCCAGATGTATAGCATGGTTCTTATGCTGAGGGCCGCCATCCCATGTACCATACATATGATCCACATGTAAATTATACCTCTTTCTAGGAAACCATCGTGGATGATCCACATGCAGATTACACCTCGTGCTGAGAAACAATGGTCGTGAAACCACCCCCATTGAGACATTTGCTTCTGATAAGAATTTATCATGTTCCACCCAATACATGATTTCTTGGAGTTTCTCCCTATGTGTCGCCACTTACTAAACCTCATAAAATGCCACGTGTCTCTCTAAACTGCCCTATTTTTCCAATATGTCCACTACCCTATTACCTTCTTGTTGTATATGAATAGGAATAATATTGTTGAATTTGGAAAGTAGTTCTTCAATGTTTCTTACTACATCCTAGGGGTTCCAAATTTGGATTAGTTTATTTTTCAGGTGACTGTGTAACAACTTATGTACACAATAGATGAAAAGCTGAGAGTCACCATGGATCTATAATCTATATCAAGAAATACCCTTCCCTGGTAGCAATTTGTAGACCTTTCTCCAATGCCAAAAATGCAATGAGGTTATTTGTTTCCAAACCACAAGAAAAAGCGTAGACCTGTAAGAGGTGGGAATTCTCATTCCTGATAATCCCACCATAACCCGACTTTCCAGGATTTACCTTGGAAGCTCCGTCAAAGCTCTATTGGATGAAGGATCTTGGAGGTGGCATATATGAATTCTTGTTGGAGTGCTTCCATCCTTGAACATTGGAGGGAGGGGTGACAAACATATTTGCATCGATATCGAGGTTTTTTAAGATGAGTTCCTCATATTCGTCGACTTTCCGATTCTCCCAAGCAGGAGGGGAAACCAAAACAATTTCCCTGATGTTGTGGAGAATAACTTCTTTCAAAATTGGCAAATTCCTTTTTTTCATTTCAAAGATTCTCAAATTTCACTCTTTCCGCAAGGTCCATAGAGAACAACCCAGAGCTAGATGCTAGGCTCATAAAACAACAAAGCTTTTAAACTAGTGATATAACCATTGATCCATCCATGTTTTTACATTTTTCGAACTTGGTAAAGAACACCTGAAGATTTGTTGGACAAATGCCCACATACTCTTAGTAGAAGGGAAAGTAATGAAAAGGCGCTCTGTTGATTCCTTTGCTTGAGAACATAGCATATAAAGTGATGGGCCCTCAAAACCTTTTCTTTGAAGACAATCCCAAGTTAATGAATGCCCCGAAGCTATGAGCCAAAGATAATTTAAAATATTTGGCCATACAAATCCCTCCCACAGTCAATTCCATAAAGTAGCTTTCTTATGGAGTTGAAATCCAAGTAGCAA
The DNA here is from genome assembly GCA_000404065.3 of Pinus taeda. Taxonomy (NCBI): domain Eukaryota; kingdom Viridiplantae; phylum Streptophyta; class Pinopsida; order Pinales; family Pinaceae; genus Pinus; species Pinus taeda. The sequence continues at coordinate 6,651 of APFE030522011.1, read as the reverse complement.
GGAGTATGCTTCATCTAAAGAAAAGGCTCCTAAAGATTATCGCCCCAAATGATTATATCTTTCTTCTGGGAGACTCGTATTAGTCTATTGTCAAGTATTTGTTGGTACTGCTCCCACTGATGGGTATCATATGTATGATCCCAGTCACCTTTATCTTTCCACTATATCCAATAGTGGTCTTTACCTAATGGCTTCCGGATGTCAGCCACCTTAAGGGTCCCTTGTGCCTTGGATAGAGTTTTGATAGATTATAGCTTCTCATTCCCCTCTAAAGGTGGATGTTGTTGCCATGAATCCTCCCAGAAGGATGTTGTCATGCCCCTCCTGACCTCTTAAAAGGCATATCGTTTCACAAGATCCTAACCCTCTTGCACCCAGTTCCAAACACTAGGGGTGTTAAAAATCACATTGACTCATTTTAGTTTTGTGAGTTGCCATAAACTAAAATGAGTTTCCATAGTTCATAAGTGGTTAACTTACCAAATTTAAGAACATTGGGAACATTGTGTAAGGGTTGGTAGTGGTGTCATTCTTAATCTTCATAAACAACATGACTAACATTGTGTCGAGGACATCCAAATCTAAAGCTTTGGGAATGATTCAAACAAAATTGGCATGGATTCCATGTTGATGGTACATGAAACTCCAATACATAACTTTGAGATGTGACCCAAATGCACCAATTTCATTTGCATCTTGATTATTCAACCTAGATCTTTACATACAATTGGCACAAAATATGTTACTGTCATATTAAGTAAAGGAATTGTAATACTACATATTTTTAAATTTTGATCTTTCCTTCAATATAATTCTTGAACATTACTTAAAAATTATTATATTCTTAATATATATATATATATACATACATTATAAAAAAAATGGAATTGTAATACTACATATTTTTAAATTTTTGTCTTTTTTCCATATAATTTTTGAACATGCTTAAAAATATTATATTATTAAAATATATATAAATTATAAAAACAATTAACTCTAAAACCCAAAAACCATTATGAAGACATGTTAAAAGAATTAAAAAAAAACTCAAGAACCATTCCAAAGCTTTGTTAAATAGAATTTGTAATCCCATTCACACTCACATATTTCACCCAATACTAAAAATAAGTTGTTGATCATTGAAATCATGGAAAATAGCATTTTTAGGCTCTAAGATCCTATTCACGAGATGTGTTAACATAAGTTATAAAATTAAAAAACTAAAAACATATATTTTGTTATTCAAATTTGTTTAAGCTATATTAGAGTTATATGAATGTTTTAATTTATTTTTATTTTTTCCATATTACTTTGATTGGATAAACATGTTGAAAATCAAGATACTTCTTGTATAAGTATTCAACTAATTCAAAAGACATAAGACTAAATCATTATTGTAAGATTTTATCACTCTAGGTAGTCCCTTAGGATTTATGGTTTTTTTTGTTATTTCCAATCCCATTTCCTAGTCAAACACTACCAAATATATAGCTAAAGTCATTATGAGAGGCATAACAAGATCAAGAGGATTGTAATAATCCATATGACGCTCTTATTCACCATTGTTATCACAAAAAAATGATTATCTAGCCATAATTTACTAGATAGATCAAAATACACCATGTAAGGCCAATTTTACCATAGTAAAATTGCTTTCACTGTGAGAAATGGGGTAGCAAGCTAAGTGGGCTTGATTGTGGGGAAAACTCCATAGTTAAGTGTGCTTGAGCCAGAGGCAAGCTGGGATGGGTGACCTCCCAAGAAGTATTTGTTACCGGGTGCAAGCCCTGGAAGTGATGATTGACGTTATGTGATTCATTTCACCAGTTTCAATCCCACTTCTTCACCCCTGTGAACATCACTCGATGCAATGAGTGATAAGTGATCTATTCAAAAATCATGAGAAATTAGTTAGTTACGACTACCTCTCGTAGAAATGGTCATAGATGAATGACTTACTTAACGCAGTTGAATCCTAAAAAATGATATCTAATATAGTGCACTGCGAAAACCCCTATACTTAAATTCAAAAAGAGTGAAGGGAACTCTACTTGAATGGTCCATGAGGAACAATACTTGCTAAGGTTTTGCAAATGGGGTAGCAAGCTAAGTGGGCTTGATTGTGGGGAAAACTCCATAGTTAAGCGTGCTTGAGCTTGAGGCAATTTGGGATGGGTGACCTCCCGGGAAGTCCTGGTTACCGAGTGCAAGCCCCGGAAGTGATGATTGACGTTATCTGATTCATTTCACTAGTTTCAATCCCACTTTTTCACCCCTGTGAGCATCACTCGATGCAATGATTGCTAGGTGAACTATTAAAAAATCGTGAGAAATTAGTCAGTTACGACTACCTCTTATGGAAATGGTCATAGATGAATGACTTACTTAACGCAGTTGAATCCCAAAAAATTATATCTCACATTTATTAAGTCATTTATAATTAAACCCATGAAGAATAATTAAATAAATCACTATTTTTTTATTATCTTCTAAGAATAATTAATTAAACCATTGTTTAATTAATATTCCTTATCATATTTCACCAAGTTATGACAAAATAAATAGATAAATCATTAATTATCTTATTTTTCTCTAGGAATAATAATTAATCACTAATTAATTATTATTCCTTGTCAAGTTTGACCAAATCCCTTATGAATAATTAAATAAACCATTATTTGTTTATTATTGCTTAACCATATTTCTTGAGATGATAAATAAATCATTTATTTAACTATTATTTTTAAATAAAAGTTTAAATACTTTTTTCGCTCTAACCAAATATAATAAAATATTCCAAATGGTTATTTCTAGAATGGGGTTAATAATATTTTATTATTGCTCATTACTCGAGGATAACCTAATATTTTGTTATAAATAGAAGGGTTCTCCATTCATCATTGACTTTCGATTATTTTCATTGTTACACTCACTTTTGCAGCTCTGATTATTATCATTGTCGCTCACAATTTTCTTTTCCATTTGAGTTTTCATTGAGCTCAAAGATTTAATTTGTTGGGTTTACACATTATAGAGGAGAGAGACTCTATAAAAGCTGAAGACATTTGAGGATATCCAAGAACCCATCCTATAGAGGACCACTGATAACGTTATTTGTTCCCTTGAAAGGTGTTGTTTAATAAAATATATTCTTTATATATCTAGTTTCCATTGGATGATTGAAGTTACTTGCGCTTATTTTACTATCCCATTTTGTTGTTTAACTATGATTGTGGCATAGATTAGGGCTTTAGTAGGTTTTGTTTCTATCATTTGTTGCAGATCTACAATGTTAAGTAGCCATTTTCATTGTTAGGGTTGTTTGTCATCCACAACCTTAAGTGATTTCTTTTCGTACATATTCAAGAAGAAAACACAATAACAATTTGGCGACTCCAATGGGGATTTTCTGATTGTCGTTAACAATTTGGCAAATCCATTGTGTTTTTAACTCTGATTAGAAAACCTGGGTGACCTTCAATTTTCAGCTTAGGGTTTTTCTTTTTTCAGTCCCTTAATGTTGTTCACTAGCTTTTTCACCCTAGATTAGTCAAATATCTAACTCCTGCAAGTTTTCTTGTCTTTTCCGCAGGTCACAGGAACTAGCCACGACAGAGACGACGAATTTTTGGAGACTTGCTGATCAAGAATCAAGGAGCAGAAATCACACTTTTGTGCCCCAAAAGTGCGACTTAGAGGTCCAAAGCACACTTTTTGGCCCAAAAAGTGCGATATCCCAGTAATCAAGTTGATGCCTGTGATTTTAGGTTTTTTAGGATTTTTCCCGATCTATTTTTAGGTTTTTCCGAGAGTTGTTTGATGGGTTGGTTAAACATTGTCTCATCCCGCTTAGGCCTTTATCTACAATTTTTTGCTCGTCGAAGTGGAATTTAGCCTCTTTAGGGCTTCTAGTACACTTCCACCTTTATAGGAGTAGTTTAGCTGAGTAAGGAATATGAGTTTTTGTTGAGCTTTTAGCCATATTTTCCAAATTTGTGCCTTCCTGTTTCAGATATTCAAAGATAGTTTGTTTCCATCCAAAGTTTCATCTTAAACCTTGTTTGGTCATTTTCCTTAGGATCCCATTGGTTTCCCTAGGTTTCACACCCATCTCCCTATCTTTCTACAACGATTTCCCCGACTAGTTTTTTGCTATTGCGACACCATGTTCCAACAGCCTAATGTCATTTGATCCCAGTCACACCGATGCTTAGATCTCTTGGCCTTTTCTGTGTGTTTTCAATTGATTTTTCCACCAACTAGCATAGTGTTTACAAACCCAGTTTGTGTGGGGTTTAGAATGTTGATTTGTTGTTCATTTTTTGTTTTAATTTTAGTTTATTTAATAAATCTTTTTATTTTTTCAAACAAGATCTTGGCTTAATTAATAAAGGCACTTGGACAACAAGCACACCTTAAGTAAAAGGCTCTTGGTTTACATCACCAAACCAAGACTTAACTTAATTAATTTATCTCCCCACAGAGAGGCAAAAAAATCTTGTTGATCTCCCTTCACCATTTCCGTGTCACTTGTGTCTTATAGCCATTGCCCCACCAAGGCATTTGTCGCGAAGACTCTTAGGACTTCATCCCTAATTATAGCTTGGGAATATTACTCCTCATCGCAGGGTACAAGTTCATAGTCCCCGGAGTCCCCATACTGACTCCTCTTCTAGTTCATGTAATTCCTCATCTGATTACGAGCCTCCTTCACCACATATCATCATCATGTCAAAACCCACTACAGGTGTAGGAACCCAACCTGGTGTTGGCTCCGGTTCTACCCTGGTGGTCACATCTACCAGAACCATCTTAGGAACCATTTTGGCAACTCCGTGCTACCTTTCATGGTTAGGTTAAGCCTCCCGGATTTTAGTCAGTTGATCAATAACCCTATACACCATGATGTTGGTTGGCTAGCTATGCCAACTAAACTTCCCTCCGACATTCCCAAGTTTGAGGATAATTCTAGAGAGGACCCTACCAATCACGTCCACTCCTTCCATATGTGGTGTTCATCCAATTCCATAACAATGATTCCATTCGTCTTCGGTTGTTCCAACGCACACTCACTGGAGATGCTACGAAGTGGTATGTGGACCATAGAAAATTTTAGGGGCGAATGTTCGCCCTTTGGCGAAATTAAGAGGTTTTAAATTTTAAGTGGGCGAATATTTTATATCATAGTACTTTTTTACAAATCACCTCAAATAGCCCACTTTTTATTAAGGGAGAGGGTAAAAAAGGTAAATTTAGCCCTTGAAATTAGGACTTACAACCTTCCATTCGCCCATTTTCAAGAATAGGTTTTATTTAAGTGAATCCATTCGCCCATTTTCAAGAATAGGTTTTATTTAAGTGAATCCTATGGGCCAAATACGATATTTATAAAAGAGGTATGGTGAATTAATAAAAATATAAATAAATGAAAAGTATGGTAAATGAATAAAACATTTTTTATATTTACTCCATAAGTCTCCTTATATACATGCAAGGGTGTAAACAAATAAAAATATAAGTAAAGTGGAGATATGATAAATAAATAAAACGTCCTTTTATACTTACTCAAAAGGTTTGCTAAATCAATAAAAATATAAATAAAATAGACGTATGGTAAATAAATAAAACCTTAGTCCATAACCCTCGTTCTATTTATGTAGGCTCAAGAAAGAGGTTTTATTTAAGTTAATCCTATGGGCCAAATACCATATTTGTAAGAGGTATGGTAAATTAATAAAAATACAAATAAATGAGAGGTATAGTAAACAAATAAAATATTTTTTTATATTTATTCCATAAGTCACGTTATATTTACGAACACTAAAAAATGCTTTATATTTAGGTAAAACCTATGGGCAAAATAATATGGGACAAATACCATGGACTAGATTGTTATTAATACCATGCAAAAAAACATTATTAACCCTAATATTAGTATTAATAAAATAAAAATGGCACATGGTATTGACCCATGGTATTCACCAAAATGGCACATGGTATTGACCCATGGTATTCACTTGGAATGTAGCCTATTTAAATGGGGGAATTAAACTCGCATAGATCCATCTTTACTCTAGATCTACTAACCCCCGAGAGGTATAAAATATCGTGATATGAAAACTAGCATAGAGTGAAAAAATATTTGATCCCTCTCGTGGCTTGGTGGATAAAAAGTAAAAATGGATGTTATAATTTAATGTATGCTAAACATTTTAGCTTGGTTATAAAAAAAAAAAATCAACTATTAATTTTATAATTTTATTCATTTTTATAAATTACTAATAGTAATTTTTAAGCTCCGGGTTTATGATAACCCATGGTAATACCATGGTATTCATGTGAGCATAGACTATTTAAAGGGGAAATTCTATCATCTTAGATCCATCTTAATTCTGGGTCTACAAAGTGCTCAGAGGGATAAATAGATTTCATCCCCCTAAGAGTGGTAGATGTGGAGTTAAGATGGATATAGGTTGGTTTTTATGATAATGAAGATATTAAATAGACTTAGGAAATTATATTGTAAAAACATCTTAAGGTGAATGGTTAAAGCATGGACATTGGACAAGTATATTTGTATACTTCTGTTTTAAACTGAAACAAATCCAGGGCTAAAAGGAATGGGTTGATTGCACTAGTCATCCTTCTATA
>APFE030521995.1:74923-98131 GCA_000404065.3 Pinus taeda | reverse complement strand
TTTCATTTCATATATTAGAAAATTTAAAGTCAAAAAATAGATCTTTTAAGAAAAGGGTCTAATGCAGAATCACCACATTTTTAAATCGGCATGCAAATCACTAACATTCTAAAATGCAATGTACATAAAAAAATTTAAAGTGCCAAAAACTACACTCTAAAAAAATATGTGTTCTGCATCGCCCCTTTTCAGAATCAAGTCATTTTTTTCTATTTCTACGAAACGGATAACGATATTAGTTCCCGTTTCAAAGTTTTCATTGTTATTAGCGGTCAACTCATACATAACTCTACTTCTTGCCCACAAATGCAAATTAATTGACTTAACTGAGTGATTTGGCCATGTCACTCTTGCTAACTACATGTCAACTCATTGTTGAAGTGGAAATTCAAATTTCTCCATTTGACTAAGGCACAAGTCAAATGAATCCTTTTCTTGCTATAATTTAACAATGCATGCATAGTACATGTCAACATTCCAACCAAATTAATGTGCCCTTAAACCAACACTCTCAACATGTCAATGCATTGGGATGAGCCACATTATGGATAGTTGTAACTGTTTGGAACTATAATGTAATCACTACATGGTATTATATATCTTTGAGGTTGTGAGTGCTAGGAGTGGGTACATGTTAAATTGGCTATTGGATGTTAGGATTTTGTATGGAGGAATAAGAAATAAAAGTTTGAAACACCATGTGGGTATTGTAGGAGACATAGAGAGATTTCGTGACTTAATTCTATGGATTGTAATGGGTATGAGTGTAATGTGTTTTTCATTTCATATTTTGATTGTCTTTTATGTGTAAATGATTGAACTCCTATTGATTAAGTTATGGCATTTTTTTTTCTTACCATTTACCTCTCTATTTGTAATGTTTATTAGTGCCTCACGTGAGAAAGATATTGAAAAATATTAACACTAAAATATTATTATTGACTTGAGTGCTAAACTTGGAGCATATTCCTAATAATTACACTAGTTGGTTATGTTGTTAGTGTACATAACATATTTTTTTAGGAAAAGTAAGACTAGGCCTAAAAAACCCTCATGGAATGAGATACAAGATATGATTACCAAAAAGGAGTTTGAGTTTGGAAAGAGGGAATTGTACAACCGACACATAGATCATAAATGGTGGAATGGAAACCTTATATCTTGATAGCTTTCAAAAATATAAAAGCCGAGGTCTAGATGACCTCTCCATTGAATTCTACTTTCCCTATTTTGATTTTATTGGTGATTATTTATTGCATGTGGTGGAATATTCTAAACAACATAGGAAAATCCTTTCCCCTTTAAACTCCACCTTCATCACCCTTATTCCTAAATATGATAAGCCTATCTCTTTTAACCAGTTTTAGACCATCTCTATTTATAGTTATGTATAAAATATTACCTTTGAGATCAAAGCCCTCTGTATAAAACCCTTCTTCTTTGATAACATATCCTTGGAGCAATTTGGCTTTTTGAAGGATCGACAAATTCATCAAGCGACTGGTCTAGCATAAGAGGGCCTTCAATCTATCCATACATTGAAGAAAAAAGTTGTTATTTATAAAATGGACCTATTCTAAGGATTTCAATAGAGTGGACTTGTTATATATTATATTGATTCTTCTACACCTGGGCTTCAACCCTCTGTTTGTATCCTAAATCTACAGTTGCATTGGTACATCTTTGATGGTCTTCTTAATTAATGGAACAACTTCCTCCTTCTTTAATCCTTAGTGAGGACTTAGAAAAGGTTTCCCCCTATCTCCTCTCCTATTTTTTCTTGTGGTCAAAGCCCTTAGTCAGGCTATCGCCGATGCAAATAGACAACATCTTATAAGGGGTATTGAGATCTATTATGCTTTTTCTCTTTATGCATATATTATTTGTGTATGATATCACCGTTTTTCTAGTGATGAATCGAGGAACTATTCAAACTATAAATCACACTTTAAATTTATTTTCCATGGGTATCAATATGATGTTTAACTAATCGAAATTCACCATGCTTGGAAATTCCCTTGACCAGGCAGAGTTTGACCTTGTCTCCAAGGTCCTTTTAATTACCCCATCATCTTTGGGAGATCCTATCAAATTTATGGGTTTATTTCTAAAGACAAATAGTTATAAGAAATAGCACCGGGCCTGCTCATTGCAAAAATAGAACTCAAAATCAGGAATTGGTGCAAAATATGGTTATCTAGAGTTGGTAAACTAGTATTTTGCAAGGTTTTTACCCACCAAAAGTGGGTACCCCTAGGATAAACTTTCTCCTAATCATATTCTTCTACTCGGCAAATAAAAACCCCTGAAAACCACATTATAACCAATTTGATGTGCCACCTTATCTCCACCACTTGCATCAGTTATATGCTTCCTCACCCATTTATCAAGAGCACATGTTAGAAGATGATAAATCCAACCCAAAAGGTATGTTTTTCATTATGAAATCGGGTGCTTGTGATTGTTTTTCTTTTGGACATGGATTATGGACTAACTTGGAGGAAGGAAAGGCTTTGATCATGGTTTTGTTCCCTTAGCTTAAATGGGGGGTTAATATTCAATATTAGTCTAGTGGGATCTTCCTGATTGGATTATGGCTTTAGGAGGGGCATTACTTGGGAAACCCCGATTTTGGTAGCATTAGCCCATTTTCCCATTCCAAATTTTTCACTTACCTCCACACATTAAAAGCCCTATTCCACCATTTTAATTCTCTAGGACCACATGACCACTGGGTCCACAGGGAATTGGCACAACCCCCCCACCCCCTCACTGTCCACATATTTAGGTCAGGCTTGGAAACGTTGCCCTAGAGGTTGATGTAGCTAAAAGAATTTTAAATGCATATCATGCCCACAAGTTGGAAACAAAATAAAAATAAAGTCATAAAATTTAAAATATGGTTAAGACATTAATAATAACATGCGGGAAAAAGGAAAGCATGAGCTCTACCACTTATCAATATGTCCATCACCCTAATTCATAGCACAAGTTGTTTCCCAATCACATCATTAAAGGCACCCATGCATATACCAACCCCTGGTGGGCAATGAATTTCACCACATTCAAGGGGGTAAAGACTATTATACATCATACACAACATGCTCTCATTTCTTAGAGTTTCAAGCAATAATACAAAAAAATGTAAAGAAAAAGGAAAATAAAGAGGGGTGGAAAATCAAAGATTAGGGTAAGTCATGCAACCATGATTGCTCCCTCCTCACATATTTATACCCAATATGCGGACTTACTCATTATTTTTATCCTTGTACCCATGGCATTTAGCCCTGAGACCCCTTCATCCCCATTCCATTCCATCATTACTCACATGCCACCGATTGATTGAATGATGTACTAGGGACATGTATTTCCCATTAGGGGATAGGAGGAGCTAATAAGATTGTCTATTAACCACTTCTACCTAGGGAGGTAAAACTATTAGGTGATCAAAGCCCCAAATTTGCAAGAGAAGCTCCATATAAACTCTAAATTTTCCCTTGACTAACAAGCTTGACTCACTTAGATGCATTAATGATTAATTGTACCAAATGGTGAAGATGCAACACTAAACATTGTGTGTGATTGGCAAGTGGTTTTCATCATGGATTGGGTGACTTAACTAGACCCAAATTCCATTAGAGGAACATATACTACCCTACAGGTGAAGCGTTGAGAGCCAATATGGGACTCCTACTACTAGTAGAGAATCACTCCATTCCATTCACACCTTCAACAACACAACAGTCTGTACTTTTCCTGACACTTTTAATGGGCTTATGCACTTGTACCAGTATGCCCCCAACTGGTTTAGCAATGTACACACAATTTGGCAATTGATTTAAAGCCCAAATGAGGTTTGTATCACCCTTCGAGATATGGGAGGTCTAGCACCATTCTCTAAGCCCTAAATGTTGGAACTGAACTAGGCTATTATATCACCAGGAGACCCATGAGACCCAATTTGTACCCTAAACATGAAATTGAGTCGACATGATGATTGCCATAGATATCTAGGGGCCAACCCCTCGAGGATGCTTTTTGGAGCCCTATTCACTCAATTCAACACTTGAGGAGCTCAATATGTACCTCCAAGAGTCCCACACATTGATAATGTCAACCTTTTAGCCCTCTTCTAGGTTAATTCTTATGATTTTACATTGGTTATGAGGTTTGCTTGTAACCTCAATTAGTTTTTTCCATCAATTTAAAACTAAGAGGTGATTTTAAGCTAAATTAGACCTCATTGGACATGTATAAATAAGACATATGTCATTTGACTCTCTCATCATCATGACTTGGAGAATTCAAACCTCATAAGAGAATTTTCACTTGTTCCTTCTTGGCCATCAGACATTCTTGGAATGCATTTGGAAGCAATTTTGGATTTTCTTTAGAGCTATTTATTTGGTGAATGGATGTATATACTACTTGCTATCTTGTATACACTGATATGAGGTGTACAAGGAATGAAATGAAATGCAAGAAAGTAAATGGAACACACATGAAGACATATAACATAGATTACAATAATATGGTGGAAACCCAACTTTTATTAATAACTAAAATAACATAATATTGTAGAACACAAATTGGTTAGAATAGTGGTAACTATCGCTAAACATAGAGAGATAGAAACTATGCACATTCACAAGATCTATCACAAGTTGCCAACAAAATGGCCTTTTAAAAATAAATAAAGAACCCTAGAGGTCGAAAATATAAACCTAGAAGATGAAACACTAAAAGGTTTGTAAGCCCCAATGGGTTTAGTTGGTACATCAACTTCTCAGGGTTGTAAAATTTGCATACAATATTTGTTTGCCACAGTCGGTATGACACATTTTGACTAGGGCCTAAGAAAGATCCTACAACTATTTCATCGGCCCCCACCACATCAAGAAAGCATTGTTTAGGGCCTCAAAACAACCCCACAAGTTTAAGAGCTAGAAAAACTAAAGAAAAATTGCTAAGATGGAGAACTATGCTTTGAGCCAGTGGAATAGGCGAGTGGCCACCAATATCCACCTAGATCAAATACTTGTGTAGTCTCCTTACAAAACTTAGACTTAACTTTAGTGAATCATGGCATTAAGGAAAACCGTCTAAATCCAAGTGTCACCTTCAAATATATTTCCCACCAAAAATTATACTCAACTATAACACAAATTATTATCAAATAGTTACATCATGTAGGTAACTTTAATTCAGATAGTAAATATCAAGTAAACTTGCATCTAAAAGCATCATTTTAAACAATACAATAAATTATTTCAAATATTTTACCTACCACTAAAGAAGGGTGTACTCTTTTCCACCTAACCATAGGCTTATTTGTACTTATCTTTTTCTACAATAGTCCAGCCCCTAGCCAAGCCATGATACCATTATGAAAACTTAGTTTCTTAATGGAATTGATGGGTGTGAAGGCCACTCTCCTTCATAGAATGGCAATGGTAAAAATCTCTTTACCCAATAAGCCCAAGACTTCCATAGATTATATAAATACCTTCCTACTTGGTTGCAATTTCACAAGGGATTCCCTTCATTACATGTGAAATCCTTCATAAACCCCCTCTCTCAATGCATGTTTCTCTAGCTAGCCAACATCATAATTGACATCCCGCTTTTACTAGGTCAAGTTCAAGATTTCAAGCTTAATTCCAATAGATAAATTAAATTTTTAACAATTCTAATTACTTATTAATTGATCCAACTCAAGAACCCTTGGGAATGATTATTGGCATCTCAAACAAGTTCTATTTTCTTATAAATGATTACCAGTAAATCCATTTGTCAATCTACTTATTTTCCACCCATGGGAATTCTCATTACTAACAAGAATTTACAGAACTCTTGGAAAATATTTTATACACCTATTGTGTCTTCTATCCACTCTTCTCACATTGAATAATAATCACCTTTACCCCCATCTGTGTCCTCTAGTTTTTACCTAAGAGAACTAATGATTTCCCTAGCTTGTGGAAAAGTAATTCATGGGCCATTTGGGAAATTGAGGTAGGTTCTTGCTAGTACATTTGGATGATGTATTTTAGCCATCTCATACAAGTCTTGGTACATCCATAACTATGGTTGGTTGGATTCCCAACTACCCATCTATCGTTTAGTAACTACTTTTGGGAAAGTGGGAAGAAAGGGAAATGATTTTGAATTTATATTCTCGTAATCTAGAAATATGGGTTTTTGATAAAATATTTGCTTGGCAAGTAAGGTAATCTCCCAACGCACTCACCAATCCCTGCTTGTGATATCATGGCGAGTACTGTTGATTCACCCTCATGCAATTTTTAAGATAATTCTCTTCATTGATTAGCCAACTGTAATTACAAAAATTTTAATTATCTGTCACAATTCAAAAATAATCAAAATGTCTTTTTTGCGACTCGCGACAACACTAGGTCATAATTATAATTACAAAGTGGGGAAATAATGTGTTACATGTACCTCCTAACGTCACATATTCTACACGGGAGAACAAATATCCTTTTCAAAGGTCATGTGTGGTACTTGATGCCTTATCCATGGCCTTAAAGCTAGAGGTGCATTATTTAATGCCACAAGCACTTATTGTCATCCCTCAACCAATATTGAGGCTTTGATAGATGTTTGTGGTGCATAATACTTCCTAACAATGCTCATTTATCCACACAGAGCTAACATATCCCCTACACAAGTTAAAGGGTGGTTCATTCCCTCGTTCAGGTGTATTGAGAACTAGAGGGTTTATTAAGTTAGTAAGTCAATTATTTTCATCCCATAAATATTAAGAAATATTTGAATTCAATCCATGGAGGGAAAAGATTATTATCACACTTCTAGTCTTAGTTAAAGTCCAAGATCCACTACATAAATTATATTGTAACAACCCTGGAAGATTTTCCATGTAAATAAAATAAAACCATGGTCACGAGACATGTATTCCAAGATAAATGGTGGGAAAACAATATAGTGGGAATCACTTATGGTTTAATAATGGATATGTAAATTGGCAAAGGTATTGGAAAAGGAAGAGAGGCAATAAATGACATTCAATTGTGAGAAATAAAAGAAAATAGGAGAAAAGGGAGATGAAGAGACACAAATATGGATGCAAGGGAAATTAGAGAGAAAATGAAGGAAAATGAAAGAAAAAGGAAAAAGGGAAGGAAGAGACTAGACATCAATGACAAAAAGGCATCAAAGAAACAAGTAATGACTTTTTGACAATTTTCGGCTCAACTCTTGTCCATTCTAGCACTCATACACTCTTTCAGACTTAGAGCATTCTTGGAGCATTCTAGCATCCACTTGGACTTAGAGAGAAGCAAGCAAGAAAGCAACGGAATTTGGGGACAACAAGAAAAGAATGTTGGATCAACTATTACAACAAGATTACATTGTAGGTAGCTAGTTGCATGTGTGATTTTCTTGTTGAGATTTGGATGCATGGTACATGCATTTGGTTATTTTATTATTTTTTGTCATTTGCATGGAGATTTTCCTATATTAATAGTGGTTTCATCCTTGCCTTACCATTTCATAGATAGCCATGATGTAGTGGATTCTCTGTTTGTATTTTTTATTGGTTCTTAGGTCCTTTTTGACGTTATTGGACCCACCAACATTTGGGGGATCTCCCCAATATGAATTCCTAACTAGACCTCAAACCGTTTGGAGTAGGAGTCCTAGCAATGGGTGGTAGTGTAATGCCTTAACCGCGGTAGTGCACAGAGGTAGGTATGATAACTTTGGGTGAGAGCAAGCGTTTGACCCCAAGGAGAGTTAAGTGCGATGCATGACGGTTCTAATACACAGAGGAGAAAATGAAGTCTTCCCCTTAGAAGCCTGTAATAGTACGCAACATGAAAGGAACACACAAGCGAAATTATATCACAAACTAAAATGCAGAATAATCCACAAATTAAAGTGATGAGTTAATCCAACAACACACATTCAACAAGATTCATACAAATGCATACAAAGTAGTTCATAATAAAATGCATAAGTTAAAAAACATACATTTCTAAAGCAACCAAAATAGTCCAAATACATTAACAACATATGCATGAAAGCTGGACTGAGCCATGAATTCTCGCACATCCTCACTCGTATTGCACCTCGCTACATGGGATGGGAGCCACTGAGCAGTAGCAGTTCTAATGGTGGAGCTGCGTCCTCGCACATTGTAGAGAGACCCATCGCTCGAATCCTCCAACGATCTGTAGATGTCCCTATTTCCTTGAGTGAAAAGAATTGCAAGGGGAAGAAAGAATGCGAAACAGTGTACCGAGAGGCAGTGAGAGGCTGCGAGGATATCAAAGCCGACAACCTGATCTCCTTGATAAGTCACAAACCCAGATCTACCGTGCCTATGACTTTCACCCTCCCCCTCGAGAGGCCGACTGCTGATACAAAACAAAAAATCTTGAGATAACAATTGATTGCTCCGGCAAGAGGCATGTGGAAACCGGAGAAGAAGCGAACTCAAAGGAGGTGGAGGGGGTTTTTTCAGGTATCTTCAAAGTGATTGTTCAGCCCTGCGACCAAGATCACAGTGATAGATCCTTTTGCCTATATGCTATCGGCATTGAGGCCTAGGACAGATTGCCCCCTGTGCACCTTAGCCATAAACCTGAGCTTGACAATGTCGCCCCTGCATGGCTATTGCATGGATCCGGATTGATCCTTCCTACTATGGAAGAGAGTATTATCTACAGATCTGCCTTTGATCTGACAGATCCGACATACAGTAGACCGAATGGCCCACACCAAGCTCAGATCTGTAGGCCTGCACGCGCCAAGTCACCCTTTTGCCCCAGATCACAGCCCCAAAATGCAGAGGAAGCTAAAACATGGGTATACCTGTCGGGAGTTTGGAAACCCCAAGTAATTTTGTCAACCCTCTCAGATCACGCACCATATTTGAAAAAAATGGAACTCATATTCCCAAAAGCCCTGACAAGCAAGCAGATTAGTGGTGACCTAGTAGGCTGGATCAGGACAAAGCTCTGGGATAACTTCTTTACAAGTGAATCATTACATAAGATGATGACTTTTCACATTCCAATATTGACACTTGGGATTTCACTTACAACATAATTACAAATAATATTACATTTTTCACATGTTCCCATATAAGAAAATATAGGGTAGAGACAACTTGACAACATAACAAGACAAAACACTATGACTCATTTGTTTTTGGAAACTGTAGCTCAGTAACATCCACTTGATGCCTCCCGGTCACATAGTGATGCCAAACTTGGTACTGTGTGATTGAATCCCCAAATTGTGTAATGGTGTCTTGCTGAAAATGGACTCTAGCCTTCATGTTATCCAGGTACAATGTCTTGGAACCTATCTACACTATGTTTTGAAGCATGAGAAACATTGTCTTGATCTTGACAAGACCACCGATGACTTCTGCATGTTGTATGCATTCAACTCCAAGTCTTCCCTGGTGGCTTCTTGTCTTAGCTACTCCAAGTATTCATCGATCTCTTGTATGACTTGTCTATTTGGTTTGGCATGCGGTTCCCCTTCCAATGTTTGGTCTATTTAATAGACGATGAGGAAGATGAGAGATCATTTCATCATCCATTCTCTTGGGAGAAAAGTGTGTTGAGACAAAGGATTCCCTAGCAATAGTACGTTGAATGAGGGCTCGGGGGTGGCCAGTGGTAGAAAGTTTTTGTGCAATTGAGCCTACGGTTGGGTGGAGAGTCATCCTCAAAACTTTGTTGCGGTTAGCAGGATTCAAATAGCATTCAACTCCGAAATTACAAGTAAGGAATATCATCGCTACAGGTAAGTTGTCTTTGCTCCTATTTCTCAAAAATTTTATGCTAATTAGTTGAATAGAGGTGTGTTGATTATTAATCATATGAATTGTTATATTTAATGCTTTTTTAATTTCGGGGTTGTTACATATGGTATTAGAGCTCCGATACAACTCTTAGAACCTATAAGCCCTATCATGTATGTCTAATTTGGTAAAGTCTATTACATAAATTAAAATGTTAAATTTTATTCTTGATTCATTTAAATTTTAAATTCTTTAATATTGTTTAATAATATTGGGTATATTAATTTATGGAGAAACAAATGTTTTTCTTAATAAGAAATTGGGAAATAATTAAAAAAAGAGAAAACAGTATTTGTAATTTTTATTTTACTTTTTATCTTAATATTAAATTAAGGAGATTCGCCAAACTATATCTGGGTGTATTGAGTGATACCATGAATATTCAAAGCTATACGGTTTTTCAAACTTATAACATTAATTTTCGAAAAAAAAAAATAGATTTATAAAATCAATTGGAGTCGTCTAACAAGGCGGAGGCGGAGGAATTGTCCATATAGCCAAAAATGGCCGGAATCCGAGAATTGTTTTTTCAAAAAAACTTGTAGAAGCGGTGTTTGAATCGTGTTTTTGATGGTGGAAATGGATTTAGCACCATCAAAAATGTCAAAGACCCCTAAAATTTTGAAATTTAACAACTATAACTTGGATTTGCAAAAATCCTTGCTAGATTTTCTCTAAATATAACCATAATTTCCATAACTTTCCGAGCAACTCCTCCACCTCGTTAGACTACGCGGATGCAATTAGATGAAATCGATTGTATTGGATTTTGAGCTGCGGTCAATGGCCTGGCCATTTGGGTCATCGAGCGGCTGTCAGTGACTTGTGGGACATCTCAGGAGTGAAACTTCCACGTTTTAGAATCTGTGTGCACCAAAACACATAGAAACACACAAACCCACCGACTTAACATATCTGATACACTGCCACATGCGTTGATTACATAAATAAACATCACCTTGTCCAGGTTCATGCCTGCGTTGCATTTGATAATACATCCCAACTATTTTTTTTTCTAACATAATCTCTGATAGTGTCGTTTGATACGAAAACACTACTTTATTTGTGTTGGGTAGATGCATTTTGTGTGAATTGGCTTTGGTCGTCATATGCCCAAATAATGAAGGAAACACACTTTTTCATGCTTCTTTTATATTGCATGGTAAGCTTTTTTATCAAAACAATAACTTGCCAGGTAATATACATTAATTCAAATTCAGCAGATGCAATTTACTTAAAAATAAAACTGCAGTAATTCGAATTGAGTAGCAGTAAGAGATAACCAACATTTTGTGATAGTGGAGTGGCTTTTTAAGTAAGTAAAAAGAAAATCTATTCTATTTAATAGAAAATTATATAATAAATTGATTGATTGTGAAGGAAGTGGTAACAATAATTAATAGTTATGTAAAGTAATGTGAATTTTAACTGAATGCTATTTTTTATATATAATAGTTTTTTAATTATAAATAATAAATAAATAAATATATATTAATAATATAAAATTGCACGTACGTAGATATTCTTAATTGTTATTTTAACCTTATAAAAACAAAAGCGTTTTGATATATCTAATATGTGTTTAAAATATGATATATATAATATGTGTTTAAAATATAAGTGAGTTAATTTATATGTGTTTAAAATAGAGGTGTAGTTGACAAATTATATCTAAAATTGCAAATTTATGAATTTTATAAATTTCATAGTTGATAATAATTTGAGTGACATTTTGAGTATAATTAATAACAATATTCTGAATATTGATAGAATTTAATTTTGAATGCATACTAAAGAAAAACAAGAGTAGTTTATTTACTTTGTGGGAAAATATATTAAACAAATTATATAGAAACATATTGAATTATAAATAGTTGCAATTGCAATTATTTTTAAAAGCATTTTGAGGCATTAACACTATTTAACTCTCTTGATTATTGATTGGTTACCTAATATATACTTGTCTATTAATTTAGAATGTCAATTTTATTTATTGTTGGTTTTCTTTTGATATAGCTATTAATGTGGTGGATACTAATAGATTAAAGTTAAATTTGACCTAGGGGGAATTCTCTCGACCTTCTTGGCATTGATTTTAGAATAACTCATAATATGGTGTCCCTTATTAAATTATGTGAGTTTTGATGTTGTGTCAATTATGACTTGATATCATCAATTTATTATAGAGGTTGATGCAGGAGCATCAAGACCATCCTCTTTTGTAAATATGGAATAAAAAGGGGGTGTGATAATTTTAGTATTTTGTTTTAATAGGAAAATAAAGATAATGTAAATATTCTTTCTAAATAAAATGATATGAGAGAATAGTTTAGGAAAAAATAATTGGGATAGAACTTCTATGTTTTTTAAGGATAAGAGTGGAAAAAGCTTCAAGCTTTAAATCTTTATGTAAAGAGAAAAAGCCTGTCTTTTTTCCTAGGAAATGAGGAGAAGATCTATTTGTACATATCCATTATTATTTAAAAAAAGGAGCAGCTGAGCTCTCAGGATCAGAGAGAGAGATAGAGAGAAGGAGTGTGAGAGGTTTCTGGTTGGGAGCCTTCGGGCAGGTTGTAAAGGGCCACAAATTCGAATTATTTGGCCAAGCTTGTAAGTAATTGTTTTGGTTTAATTCATATATATACATATTGGATTTGCATATGAAATATATGATATTTTGTGTTAATTCCAGCAAGTGTGGCGCTGGTAAATTTTATTGGACATAATGACCAGTGTGCAAATTATATATTAAGTGCTCAAACAAGGCGTGACCTTTCCCCTCGGTGCTTTAAAAGAGATCCAATGAGTTTATGCACACGGATGCATGCATCGCTGTTCTGATTTCTTTCTTATTACGGTTGAATACAATATATATATCGACGCCTTTTCATTGTGATGACTTGTCTCACGGCGAAGATATTGATATGCTGTTATATTTGATATATATATATATATATAAACTGCGTGTGAATACCTTGGTATACCTGTTCACAACCAATGAGGCGCAACTGTTATGTGTGGTTTATAAGAGGCTGCGTGTGTAGTATTCTCTGTTTTATTTGAATGAAGTAATGCGAGAATGTTTTATTCTCTGTTTTAAGGAGTGACGAATCTAGCTCCTTAATGCTCAGGTTGTGTTCCTTAACCTGTCTGCCGCGGAGAGGTCGACTTTATTTATTTTCTTTTCCAGCTATTGAAGCGCCGAGCCATGTGAAGATAGTATACCACAACCATAACTGTGTGAAGCCACTGACAGACTGCTACAATTGTGGAAGCCGGGAACATTCATGTATTATATGCGTGAACTCCAATGTTCTTTGTCGAATTCCGAGTTCAGTTGATGATCCATAGTTATATATTACATGCGCGGAGTTTGGAGTTTGGATTAAGGATATGAATACATGATGTGGATGTGACTCATTTAGGTTGAACTTCACGAAAGTATGAGTTTGAATTCTTTGGAGAAGTTATGAAATTGCAGATGTGTTTGCATATGTTTTATTGTAGAAATGAATGACAATTTGATTATGGATTCAAATGTTTAATCCTATGAGCTTCTGATTTGAAAGAATGAAATTGCATATTTAGTTTATTAGGATAATGGAGGAAATGCATTATTATATGCACAGTTATTGAAGATTCTGGAATTGCAGGTCACCCCTGCATCAAGTGGTATCAGAGCAGGAATAGCTCTTTTTGAAGGTTCAAGTGTTTTTTGTTAAGTTAATTGCATGTGATGATTTTTGGGACTGATGAATATTGATTTACAGGAATAGTGAAGAAATCTCAGCGGGAGGAAGGAGAAGTGAATGTGGCAGAACCTAAAGATTCAACAGAGGTTGAATAAAGTTGCATATGAGGGAAGCCTACAGGAGCAGTGGAGGATGCTCAAAAGGTTCCAGCAGAGGAACTATGATTACCAAAAGACCAGATTCGGAGGGAAGGATTGGTGAGGTAAGTGGCAGCAAAAGAGTTTGCTGTGGCAGAGGCTTCATGAAACTCATAGGGGAGCAACTCATGGCGAAGGATATGACTACTAAAAGTCATAAAGGAGAAAGCAGAGGTTCAGAAAGAGGCCACAGAAGAAAGGAGGAGAAATATGCCAAGGCGAATGGCAGAAGACAACAGTTGACTGAGGAAGAGTATGAGAAAGAGAAAGCTAAGATAGCAGTTCATCTTGAACTATTGATGGAGTTGTTGCAGGAAAATTTGAGAGACCAGAAACATGGTTTACTGATGAGGAAGAGAGTGAAGTGGCAGAGGCTACAACAAAAAAGAGATTTACACATGTAGTTAACAAAAGAGAGGATTATTGATGATTTCTTGAATTATTGGGTAGATCCAGATCAGCTGGATAATGTGAAATCTTGTGTTTGTATAGCTGACAATTGTGATGTGACTACAGGTGTTGAGGAGGATGTGCCATCTTATGAAATTGTTACAGCACAAGAGGAAGTTCTTGTGGAAGTGAATCAGTCTGAAGCACAGATAAAGGAAGTAATAGTTGATACTGAAAGTTTATGTATGAATGCAGGTGATAATGATATGCTTCAACAATGCTATAGAGAAATTGCATTGTTAGAATACTGGTTGGAGAATCTAGAGTATGATAAGGAGATTGCAGAAGAAAGAGGCCAATGCAGTGAACAAGAGGGAAAAGTTGCATATGAAGTTGCAGATGAAATTGCAAGTGACAAACAAAGGAATGTTGCAGAGGGACAGGAAGTTTGGGAGGCAGCAACATCCATAGTGACAACTGAGACAACACTAGCAGCAGAAGAGGCACTGAAGCCTTCTATTTTTTATTCTAACAATTGTTTTGTGAGTACAGGTTTTATTGAAGATGCTGGAGAAAATTTGTTAGACGGAGAAATTGAAGCGATGAGGCGGATGATGGTGAAAGTATCCTGGAAGAAACCAGCAACAATGAAACAAAGGAGAAGCAGCAAAAGGAAGACAACAAATTATTGTGAAAGTCTAATCAAGGGAGTGATGCAGCATAAGGTGTGGAAACCTGGAGGAAGACAACGAACAATAGCACATGATGACTTGCAGAACAAAGTATGGGATCCAGGCATACACAGATCCAAACACATGATCAGGAGATCATGATTAATTTTAAGGTTGGGTGTATGATGCAGGAGCATCAAGACCATCCTCTTTTGTAAATATGGAATAAAAAGGGGGTGTGATTATTTTATTATTTTGTTTTAATAGGAAAATAAAGATAATGTAAATATTCTTTCTAAATAAAAGGATATGAGAGAATAGTTTAGGAAAAATAATTGGGATAGAACTTCTATGTTTTTTAAGGATAAGAGTGGAAAAAGCTTCAAGCTTTAAATCTTTATGTAAAGAGAAAAAGCCTGTTTTTTTTTCCTAGGAAATGAGGAGAAGATCTATTTGTACATATCCATTATTGTTTTAAAAAAGGAGCAGCTGAGCTCTCAGGATCAGAGAGAGATAGAGAGAAGGAGTGTGAGAGGTTTCTGGTTGGGAGCCTTCGGGCAGGTTGTAAAGGGCCACAAATTCGAATTATCTGGCCAAGCTTGTAAGTAATTGTTTTGGTTTAATTCATATATATACAGATTGGATTTGCATATGAAATATATGATATCGTGTGTTAATTCCAGCAAGTGTGGCGCTGGTAAATTTTATTGGACATAATGACCAGTGTGCAAATTATATATTAAGTGCTCAAACAAGGCGTGACCTTTCCCCTCGGTGTTTTAAAAGAGATCCAATGAGTTTATGCACACGGATGCATGCATCACTGTTCTGATTTCTTTCTTATTACAGTTGAATACAATATATATATCGGCGCCTTTTCATTGTGATGACTTGTCTGACGGCGGAGATATTGATATGCTGTTATATTTGATATATATATATATCTATATATATATTATATATATATATATATATATATATATATATATATATATATATATATATATATTATATAATATATAAATTGCGTGTGAATACCTTGGTATACCTGTTCACAATCAATGAGGGCGCAACTGATATGCGTGGTTTATAAGAGGCTGCGTGTGTAGTATTCTCTGTTTTATTTGAATGAAGTAATGCGAGAATGTTTTATTCTCTGTTGATGCAGGAGCATCTAGAACATCTTCATTTGTAAATATGGAATAAAATGAGGATAGAGTTTCTATGTTTTTTTATTTAAAATTAGGATGAAAAAATAGGGAATAAAGCTTCTAGCTTTAAGTCATTGTGTAAAAAAGGAAAAATCTTGCTTTTCTAGGAGATAAGGTCTGATCTATCCTTATTGTACATATCCATTATTATTATAAATTAATGAAGCAGCTAAAGCTCTCATCAGAGAGGGAGGTGGCGTGAAAGCATAATTTCAAAACCTCTCAGGCATTTTAGTGCAATGGTTTATTTATGCATGTATCCATAATTAATTGACTGTGTATAAATGTGTTGAGCGCGCACCATAAACACCTTGGAAGGTTGGGTTATGACTATAAGTGTTGCATACGAATTATTGTGCGTATTTGAGTTGTTGTGCGACCACATATACCTTGTTTGTATTGACTGTGTGCGTATTCATGAGTTTGTATTGACTGTGTGCGTATTGGACAACATATTGTGTAGAGGGCGGATTCATATGCAATGAATTTCTTTACAGTTTTGATAGAATACATATTCATATGCGCTATCCATTGATTGAAAACTCTGGTGCGTTGAGGATTATTATAGCTGGGCTACTATGATATCTGCGTATTGAGCATCTGGCTCGAGGCACGCGCAGTCCCCTTATAGTTCATGCGTATGTGGATAAGAATACTTGCTGGTGGAGTTTGAACGGTTGAGAAAAGACAAGGAGTGTTGTGTTTTTGTTGCAGGAATGCGTGGTTCCATTAATGCTTTTTTAAACTGTGCATATTAACCAAGAGTTGCATCGGTTATAAGTTGGAGCGAAAGTTGGATTAAATTTGGGTTAAAATTTGGGTATAACTTAGTGGAGCAGCGTTTGGTTCGAATGCATGGAAAGGGCAGCGCAATCCTTACATGTCTGCTGTTAATTACGCTACTGTGCTACTCTAAAGACTGAACTCCAATACGCGAGCGCCTTTGAAATCGCTGTCCAGGAGGGAGGCGCCGTTTGAAGACCTGGTATCCATTCGATACTGCATGGTTTCTATTTTATTGCTGATGGCGGGTTTGGAGTTAGCTCCTAACTCGGTCAATTTCCTGCTATTCACCGAAACCAATGGTTAGTTTGTATTGCTAATCCGAAACCCAGCGAATTGTGCCACTAAAGGAGGCGAGTTTATACTATGTTCTAATATTTAATTAAATCCCAATTTGACATGACAGCATTGTATGTGAACAATAATACAACAAAATGTGAGCTCTAAAGTTGAATGGAAGTTATGATGATATGTGGTTTCATAACCATTGTTGTTTGTAACAAAGAAGCTCTCAAAAGTAGATGAAATGCCAGATAAAAAAATTCTATGTTGAGTTGCCTTCTCATAAGTAGAGATAGAAAAGATCTTGGTAATTGCAGGCTTGGTGAGCCGGCATCAAGTGGTATCAGAGCGGGAACAGTTTCCTTTGAAGGTTCAAGTGTTTTTTTTGTTAATTGCATGTGATGATTTTTGGGACTGATAAGTATTGATCTACAGGAATAGTGAAGAAATCTCAGCGGGAAGAAGGAGAAGTGAATGTGGCAGAACCTGATGATTCAACAGAGGTTGAATAAAGTTGCAGATGGGAGAAGCCTACAGGAGCAGTAGAGGATGCTCAAAAGGTTCCAACAGAGAACCAATGATTACCAAAAGACCAGATCCGGAGGGAAGGATTGGTGAGGTAAGTGGCAGCGAAAGAGCTTGCTGTGGCAGAGGCTTCATGCAACTCATAGGGGAGCAACTCATGGCGAAGGAGATGACTACTAAAAGTCATAAAGGAGAAAGCAGAGGTTCAAAAAGAAGCCACAAAGATGAGATGACTGCAGGAGTTCGAGAAAGAAAGATTGCAGAAATAAAGGCACAGTTACAGGTACTGGAAGAACGGCTGCAGGAGCAGGAAAAGCAAAAAGGAAAATGGATCTTTCCACTGAAGGGAAAGAGAGTGATTTGGCGACAATTGCAGAGGAGGTTGAGACAAATTCTGATTGCGTTGGTGCGAAAGGGACTTAGAATTCTTGTGCCAGAGATGAATTTTGAAAATCCCACATGCAGATTTGTTGAAAGGAAACTGTTGAAGGAAGAAGTGAGGACTAAAAAGACTTGCAGTTTAAAAACTGATGAGTTGTGTGTGATTACAGGTGCTGAGGAGGAAATACAATCTTGTGAAATTGTTATAGCACAAGAGGAAGTTCTTGTAGATGCATAAGAAGTGAATCAGTCTGAAGCACGGATAAAGGAAGTAGCAGTTGATACTGAAAGTTTATGTATGAATGCAGGTGAGGATGATATGCTTCAGCGATGCTACAGAGAAATTGCATTGTTAGAATACCGGTTGGAGAATCCACAGTATGACAGGGAGATTGCAGAAGAAAGAGGCCAATGTATTGAACTAGAAGGAAAAGTTGCAGATGAAGTTGCAGATGAAATTGCAGGTGATGAGACAAAGCATGTTGCAGAGGGACAGGAATTTTGGGAGGTAGAAACATCTATGGCGACAGCAGCAACAACATCCATAGTGACAGCTGAGACAACAGTGATAGCAGCAGAAGAGGCACTGAAGCCTTATGATTTTTATTCTAACAATTGTTTTGTGACTACAGGTGTTACTGAAGAAGTTGGAGAAAGTCTGCTAGACAAAGAAATTAAAATGATGATGCGGACGATGATGAAGGAGTCCTGGAAGAGACCAGCACCAGTGAAGCAAAAGAGCAGCAGCAAGAGGAAGACAACAGAAGATTGCAAAAGTGCAGCGAGTGGAGCAAAGCAGCATAAGGTGTGGAGACTTGGAGAAGAACAACAGACAAAAACAACGGCAAATGGAAACTTGCAGCACAAAGTATGGGATCCAGGCACATGATCAGGGGATCATGATTAATTTTAAGGTTGGGTGTATGATGCAGGAGCATCTAGAACATCTTCATTTGTAAATATGGAATAAAAGGGGGATAGAGTTTCTATGTTTTTTTAGTTAAAATTAGGATGAAAAAATAGGGAATAAAGCTTCCAGCTTTAAGTCATTGTGTAAAAAAGGAAAAATCTTGCTTTTCTAGGAGATAAGGTATGATCTATCCTTATTGTACATATCCATTATTATTATAAATTAATGAAGTAGCTAAAGCTCTCATCAGAGAGGGAGGTGGCGTGAAAGCATAATTTCAAAACCTCTCAGGCATTTTAGTGCAATGGTTTATTTATGCATGTATCCATAATTAATTGACTGTGTATAAATGTGTTGAGCGCGCACCATAAACACCTTGGAAGTTTGGGTTATGACTATAAGTGTTGCATACGAATTATTGTGCGTATTTGAGTTGCTGTGCGACCACATATATCTTGTTTGTATTGACTGTGTGCGTATTCATGAGTTTGTATTGACTGTGTGCGTATTGGACAACGTATTGTGTAGAGGGCGGATTCATATGCAATGAATTTCTTTACAGTTTTGATAGAATACATATTCATATGCGCTATCCATTGATTGAAAACTCTGGTGCGTTGAGGATTATTATAGCTGGGCTACCGTGATATCTGCGTATTGAGCATCTGGCTCGAGGCACGCGTAGTCTCCTTATAGTTCATGCGTATGTGGATAAGCATACTTGCTGGTGGATTTTGAACGGCTGAGAAAAGACAAGGAGTGTTGTGTTTTTGTTGCAGGAACGCGTGGTTCCATTGATGTTTTTTTAAACTGTGCGTATTAACCAAGAGTTGCATCGGTTATAAGTTGGAGCAAAAGTTGGATTAAATTTGGGTTAAAATTTGGGTATAACTTAGTGGAGCAGCGTTTGGTTCGAATGCATGGAAAGGGCAGCGCAATCCTTACATGTCTGCTGTTAATTACGTTACTGTGCTACTCTAAAGACTGAACTCCAATACACGAGCGCCTTTGAAATCGTTGTCCAGGAGTGAGGCGCCATTTGAAGACTTGGTATCCATTCGATACTGCATGGTTTCTATTTTATTGCTGATGGCGGGTTTGGAGTTAGCTCCTAACTCGGTCAATTTCCCGCTATTCACCGAAACCAATGGTTATTTTGTATTGCTAATCCGAAACCCAGCGAATTGTGCCGCTAAAGGAGGCGAGTTTATACTTTGTTCTAATATTTAATTAAACCCCAATTTGACATGAGAACATTGTATGTGAATGGTAATACTACAAAATGTGAGCTCTAAAGTTGAATGGAAGTTATGATGATATGTGGTTTCATAACCATTGTTGTTTGTAACAAAGAAGCTCTCAAAAGTAGATGAAATGTCGGATAAAAAAATTCTATGTTGAGTTGCCTTCTCATAAGAAGAGATAGAAAAGATCCTGGTAATTGCAGGCTTGGTGAGCCAGCATCATCTTTTTTAAGGAGCGATGAATGTAGCTGCTTAACGCTCAGGTTGTGTTCCTTAACCTGTCTGTCACGGAGAGGTCAACTTTATTTATTTTCTTTTCTAGCTATTGAAGCGCCGAGCCATGTGAAGATAGTATACTGCAACCATAACTGTGTGAAGCCACTGACAGATCACTACAATTGTGGAAGCCGGGAACATTCATGTATTATATGCGTGAATTCCAATGTTCTTTGTCGAATTCCGAGTTCAGTTGATGATCCATAGTTATATATTACATGCACGGAGTTTGGAGTTTGGATTAAGGATATGAATACATGATGTGGATGTGACTCATTTAGGTTGAACTTCACGAAAGTATGAGTTTGAATTCTTTGGAGAAGTTATGAAATTGCAGAGGTGTTTGCATATGTTTTATTGTAGACATGAATGACAATTTGATTATGGATTCAAATGTTTAATCCTTTGAGCTTCTGATTTGAAAGAATGAAATTGTCAGATTTAGTTTATTAGGATAATGGAGGAAATGCATTATTATATGCACAGTTATTGAAGATCCTGGAATTGCAGGTCACCCCTGCATCAGAGGTACCAAGGTTTCTCGTGATGCTCATCCACAATAAGTCATCTAAAATATAATTTGTTGATTATTTCGATAATGCTCCCTTTAGTTATTTATGGGATGGTAGCAATAATATGATCATGTTCCTACAGTGTATCTTAGTTACTAACATTTTATCTTATAATAGAACTGATGTAAGAGTTTGACCTTGCAAGGGTGTAAATTTGTGTGATTTTGGGTTTCATTTACAGTTGGGAGTATCATTTATATAATGATATAGATGCAATTTGTATGATTGCAAATATATGCAATTGAATTCTCATAGTCCTTTGGGCATATCAAAAGTTTAATTGGTCAACATTGCTCTGAGGATGTCACCCCTTGAAATTTAACAATGATGATTATACCCCCCAGGTAAATAGTTAACTTCCTAATAGAAAGAACAAGAAATGATTATTGAAAAGTAATTGGTACCTTGATGAAAACATGACAATAATAGTATTCATGAGATAACATAGATCTTAGAAGGATATTAAATAATCTTAATTCATAGTTAGTATTCATTGTTTATACAAGTAAATGAAATCAATTCATGATAATAATGTTTAAAGTGTATTGTTGTTCTATATTTGATAAGTATTGAGATGATTCCCATATTAATGATGTTTCATAATGAGATGGTATGTGGTAAACATATATAGTTCGAAAGAGAGGGTATATAGTTCAGATGAGAGGGTAATGCTTTATATGTGGTTCTTATTTATTCATTTATCATGATAATGATGTTGAATGCTTTTTTAATTTTGGGGTTGTTACATATGGTATCAGAGCAAGGTTTAAACTCTATTGGACCTTTGGGATTTCATGTTCTTATTTACTAATAATTATAAATAATATTTGATAATTAATTAAAAAATGAAAAATTTGATAATATTAATGAAATATATATGTATATCCAAATCATATATAATATTATTTGTCCTAAATTTAACTAAATTAAATGATTTGTCATAATTTCGGGGTTGAATGCTTATGATGAATATGATATGCATAGGGATTATGATGTTATATTGAGGTATATTGACATGTGGTTCATTTATTATGTAATGATATGTCTTTGTTGTTCATATGTTGATGTTGTAACTTATGAGGATATTATGATGTGAAGCACGTGGTAACTGCAAGGAGATTTTATAACATGAGAAAGTGGTAATTAACAATGATGTTATGTTATCATGATAACATGCAAGAGTTGGCATGTAGACTATTTTCTATGATACTATGATTATAACTAATGCATTGGATGTATGTTGAGATGTGGTGATGGAAAGGAAATCCATAAATGGGTCGAGAGGGCCTGTTTATTTAATGATCTTATAGGAGCCCATGCCTACGAGGGAGAATATGTAACACCATATGGGCCGGGGACATACTCAATCAACACTACATATGCTAGTGGTTCCTTTGTCTTGTATAGCTCTTGAGGGGCTATGGGACCATCTTGAGGAGGCCAAGTGCCTGATATTGTAGGCTAGGTGCCTGGTATTGGATTGGGATGCCGAAGTCTGGTGGAGGTGTAAGGACTTCGACGTGTGGGGCTGTGCACCTTAGTAGTTGTGGAGGGAGTGGGCCAGCCTTGTGAGATGCCCAGAGTCATTGAGTACCATACCAGATGCCTACCTTGGGGTAGATGAGGTCTGATTCAAGAGCGAGCCTTGGGGCCAGCCTTGGACTAGGATACAAATCGATGAAGCTTATGCCTAGTTTCGAAAGTGAGAAAAAGGAAAGATTCCTTGAGATTTCCTGGGTGTTGTGAAAACTTTCGATAGCTTCTAGTTATACTAGTTCAACAGAGGGTGTAGGGCAAACATGAAGTAATAAATAACTAAATAAATAAAATGGGTAAAGTTATCTATATATATATATATATATAGTAACTAAGTAATAGTTATCAAAAAGTAAAAATGGATAAAATAAGAAAGAAATAAATTAAGAGAAAATTTAGCTTAAGTTAAACTTAAAATAAAAAGTAAACTTAAAATAAAAGTTGCATGTTGATACATGGAATTTGTGGTAAATTTTCAACCTGTTTTAAAAATGATAGTGAAAACCAATTTTTTGTGCAAAAATTGTGCAAAAAACACCCTCAAAACGAAAAGTGTTAATGTTGGATAAACAATTTCTTTAAGGGTAAATTAACAACATTTTTAAATAATGGTGTAAAAGAATTTTATCATGACTCTGAAAAACATTAAAATTTCAAAAGAATAATGAAAACATAA